>CAIGRO010060716.1:0-13618 GCA_903798355.1 Fraxinus baroniana
TTTGATATTATTATTGGTTTGCGGGTAATCAAATAAATAAATAATTTTTTAAAAATTAAATTGATATTTACTGCATGCATAAGCATGACATAAATAGCGAGATACTTTTTACGGCGTGCTAAGATGCATGCCGTAAATGAGTTTTACGATGCTCATGTGCACGTCGTAAAAAGTATTTGATATTTATGCCATGCTTATGCATGAAGTAAATATCGAATAAATTTTAAAAATTATTTATTTATTTGATTACCAGCAACCCAATAATAATGTCAAAACAAAATTAATCCATAAATAATCAAGTCTTTCGTTGTTTCGATAAATAAGAATATTGAATACGATTAAATACAGTATGTCATTGTAAAACTCATCTCAACAATTTTCAAAGTACTACTACTTGAAAAAAAAAAGATTTAAACAATATCAAAGTTAACTTTTTCGAACGACAATTTAGCTATCCCACAATTGACACGTTCAAGTGATTTCTTTTTACGCCAGTCTTCTTCTTACTAGGTGTGGATTCATCAGCTTCCTTTTCTATGGAATCAAACGATGCCTTAATCAAGTCAAGATTTCTTGGTGCACCTGTTCTTGCCTTGCTAAATGTCCCCACCTTCCTTGTACCTTTCTGACCTGTTCTTCGCGCACATTTAGTATTGCAACTATCCTTCTTTGTTGATGATTTAGACTCCACATTCAGTGAAGAGTTGGATTTCTCACCCTTGGAGACATGAACTCGCCGATTAAATTTTTCAAGTTCAAGCTTTTTCTCTTCCTTGCTCGATGTCACAGTTTAATTGCCATCTCTATCTTTCTTAGAATCATTCACATAACCATCATTTGAATATGGTTCATATATTCGTTTCAAACCTGTCAATTCACCGTCTTCCTTGTTCAATTTCATAGCATCAGTGTCATCTCTATCCTCTTCAGAACCATTCACACAACCATCCTTTGAATATGGTTCATATTTTCTTTTGAAGCCTGTCATTTCAGTGTCTCTCTCCCCATTAGTTATCTTATTCTTTCCGACAGAAATGCCTGTCTACTCCTTTTCTTCCTTATCAACCTTCATTTTAGTTAGGACGGCCCCATGGTTATTATAATACGCATCATCTTTTTCTTCATTAACGTCACTGCAATGTTTTGAAATATCAGAATTGTAAGAGCTCAATGGATCGACAACCTTTTTCTGCTGTTCTTGTTGATAAACCTTCGTTGTGATTGAATTGTCCCAATAATTATCAAAATATCTTGCAACATCAGAATCACCAGAGCTCAATGAATGGTGGCCTAAAGGTTTTTCTTTTTCTTCCTGACTGGTACTGCCCACATAATTAACGTTAAAGATCAATGATTCCGAACTAGACCTCAATGAATCTGAATCGCTAGAGCTCAAAGAATTATCGACAAGTGATTGCTCATTTTCTTCCCGACCAGCATTGCCTATATAATTAATGTCAGAGCTCGACGAATCTGAATCGCTAGACATCAAAGAATATGGCTTAGAGCTCAATGAATGTTCATGTGTTCGCTCCTTTTCTTCTTGACCCGCACTGCCCACATAATTTACATCATGGATCAATGAAACTGAACCGCTAGAGCTCAAAGAATGTGATTGTCCCTTTTCTTCCTTTCCTGTACTGCTCACGTCATTACCAAACAATGCATGATCCTTTGTTTATCGATTAAAATTGGACGTCAGTGAATCCGAATTGCCAGAGATTAATGAATAATCAACAACCGGTTGCTCATTTTCTTCCAGACGGACCTTCGTTCTAATTGGACCACCCACAGACTTATCAAAACACGTTTCATAAACCTCATCAGAATCATCATCTTCCTCTTTACTGCTGGCTTCACAGTCCTCATCAGAATAATCATCATATGATCCTTCTGAATCGATTGACTCATCTGAGTCTTCTAAATCAACTAAAAGTATCGTTGACTTCCCTAAATCAACTGAAGTATGTAAAGGTACTTCATTTCCCTTGTTCAAAGGTTCATTTCTTGGTCTTCCTCTGCGTCGTACTTCACTGTTTTTCCCATCTCTGACAGTAACTCCGGTGCAAACATTATAAAACCCGCACTTCTCGCAAGCAACACTCCCTTCATTTGGAATCAACCCAGATTTTGAACAGGAGCCAGTTGAGATAACTTTTTCATCCATATATTTAACCCCAAAGTCTCCACCAACAACAGGATGATCATCAATGTCCTCACAAATATTCATTTAGACATTTTCACAAACACGTAAAATGCATATACAGAAAACCAATTAAGAAACACACAAATAGAATTAAAGTTTTACTTGCATTTGATAATTCGACAGCCCTCAGTGAGTTCGACAAAACGTCGGCACCGGGGGCACCTTACCCACTTCTACTTCTCCCCAAGTCTCCCAAATGCAACAACGTTCCCGTCCCTCAATTTTCCACTTCCTTCACACCTTAAGAAATGAACCTTTGAACAAGGAAAATGAAGTGCCTTTACATACTTCAGTTGATTTGGGGAAGTCAGCCGTACTTTTAGTTGATTCAGAAGACATAGAAGAGTCAATCGATTCAGAAGGATTATATAATGATTATTTTGATGAGGACTATGAAGCCAGCAGTGAAGAGGAAGAAGATGATTATGATGAGGTCTATGAAATGTATTTTGATAAGTCTGTAGGTGGTCCAATTAGAGCGAAGGTCCGTCTAGAAAAAAAAGGAGGAACCAGTTGTCGATCATTCATTAATCTCTGGCAATTCGGATTCACTGAGCTCCAATTTTAACCAACAAACAGAGGATGATGCATTGTTTGGTAATAATGTGAGCAGTACCAGAGAAGAAGAAAAGAGGCAATCACATTCTTTAAGCTCTAGTAGTTCAGATTAATTGATCCTTGATGTGAATTATGTGGGCAGTGCGGGTTAAGAAGAAAAGGAGCAAAAACTTGAACATTCATTGAGCTTTAAGTTAGATTCTTTGATGTCTAGCGATTCAGATTCGTCGATCTCTGACATTAATTATATAGGCAGTGCTGGTTGGGAAGAAAAGGAGCAATCACTTGTCGATAATTCGTTGAGCTCTAGCGATTCAGATTCCTTAAGGTCTGGTTCGGAATCATTGATCTTTAACGTTAATTATGTGCGCAGTACCAGTCAGGAAGAAAAAGAGAAAACTTTGAGCCACCATTTATTGAGCTATGATGATTTTGATGTTGCAAAATATTTTGATAATTATGGGGGCAGTTCAATCACAACGAAGGTTGATCAGCAAGAATAGCATAAAAGAGTTGTCGATCCATTGAGCTCTGGCGATTCTGATATTTCAAAACATTGCAGTGACGTTAATGAAGAAAAAGATGATGCATATTATAATGACCATGGGGCCAGCCCAATAAAAATGAAGTTTGATAGGGAAGAAAATGAGCAGACAGGCATTTCTGCTGGAAAGAATAAGATAACTAATGGGGAGAGAGACATTGAATTGACAGGCTTGAAAAGAAAATATGAACCATATTCAAAGGATGGTTGTGTGAATGGTTCTCAGGAGGATGGAGATGGCACTGATATTGTGAAATTGAACAAGAAAGACGGTGAATTGACAGGGTTGAAACGAATATATGAACCATATTCAAATGATGGTTATGTGAATGATTCTAAGAAAGATAGAGATGACAATGAAACTGTGAAATCGAGCAAGGAAGAGAAAATGTTTGAACTTGAAAAATTTAATCGGCAAGTTCACGTCTCCAAGGGTGAGAAATCCAACTCTTCACTGAATGTGGAGTCTAAATCATCAACAAAGAAGGATAGCTGCAATACTAAATGTGCGCGAAGAACATGTCAGAAAGTACAAGGAAGGTGGGGACATTTAGCAAGGAAAATACAGGTGCACCAAGAAATCTTGACTTGATTAAGGCATCGTTTGATTCCATAGAAAAGGAAGCTGATGAATCCACACCTGGTAAGAAGACTAGCGTAGAGAAAAATCACTTGAACGTGTCAGTTATGGGATAGCTAAATTGTCGGTCGAAGAAGTCAACTTTGATATGGTTCAATCTTTTTTTTTTTTTTGAAATAATAGTATTTTGAAAATTGTTGAGATGAATTTTATATTGACATACTGTATTGAACCCTATTCAATATTTTTATTTATCGAAACAACGAAAAACTTGATTATTTGTAAATTAATTTTGTATTGATATTATTATTGGTTTGCTGGTAATCAAATAAATAAATAATTTTTTAAAAATTAAATTGATATTTACGGCATGCATAAGCATGACATAATTAACGAGATACTTTTTACGACGTGCAACTGAAAGCCGTAAAACTCATTTACGGCATGCATTTTAGCACGCCGCAAAGTAAAAAGTGAGATACTTTTTGCGGCGTTCAGCTGCACGCCGTAAAAAGTATCTCTCTATTTATGCCATGCTTATGCATGCCGTAAATATCAATTTAATTTTTTTTATTTTATTTATTTATTTGATTACCAGCAAACATATAATAATAANNNNGTAAAAAGTGAGATACTTTTTGCGGCGTTCAGCTGCACGCCGTAAAAAGTATCTCTCTATTTATGCCATGCTTATGCATGCCGTAAATATCAATTTAATTTTTAAAAAATTATTTATTTATTTGATTACCCGCAAACCAATAATAATATCAAAACAAAATTAATCCATAAATAATCAAGTTTTTTGTTGTTTCGATAAATAAAAATATTGAATACGGTTAAATACAGTATGTCAATATAAAATTCATCTCAACAATTTTCAAAATTCATATCAAAGTTAACTTCTTCGACCGACATTTTAGCTATCCCACAACTGACATGTTCAAGTGATTTCTTTCTACGCCAGTCTTCTTCTTACCAGGTGTAGATTCATCAGCTTCATTTTCTATGGAATCAAACGATTCTTTAATCTAGTCAAGATTTCTAAGTGCACCTGTTTTTTCCTTGCTAAATGTCTCCACCTTCCTTGAACCTTTTTGACCTGTTCTTCACGCACATTTAGTATTGCAGCTATCCTTCTTTGTTGATCATTTAGGCTCCACATTCAGTGAAGAGTTGGATTTCTCACCCTCGGAGGCATGAACTCGCCGATTAAATTTTTCAAGTTCAAGCATTTTCTCTTCCTTGCTCGATTTCACAGTTTCATTGTCATCTCTATCTTTCTTAGAATCATTCACATAACCATCATTTGAATAAGGTTCATATATTCATTTCAAACCTACCAATTCACCATCTTCTTCGCTCAATTTCACAGCATCAGTGCCATCTCCATCCTCCTGAGAACCATTCACACAACCATCCTTTGAATATGGTTCATATTTTCTTTTCAAGCCTGTCAATTCAGTGTCTCTCTCCCCATTAGTTATCTTATTCTTTCCGACAGAAACGCCTGTCTGCTCCTTTTCTTCCCTATCAACCTTCATTTTTATTGGGCTGGCCACATGGTCATTATAATATGCATTATCTTTTTCTTCACTGCAATGTTTTGTAATATCAAATCGCCAGAGCTTAATGGATCGACAACTCTTTTCTGCTGTTCTTGCTGATCAACCTTCATTGTGATTGAACTGTCCCGATAATTATCAAAATATTTTACAACATCAAAATCACCAGCGCTTCTCTTTTTCTTCCTGACTGGTACTGCCCATATAATTAAAGTTAAAGATTAATGATTCCGAACCAGACCTCGATGAATCTGAATCGCTAGAGATCAAAGAATTATCGACAAGTGATTGCTCATTTTCTTCCCGACTAGCACTACATATATAAATAATGTCAAAGCTCGACGAATCTGAATCGCTAGACATCAAAGAATTTGACTTAGAGCTCAATGAATGTTCAAGTGTCCGCTCCTTTTCTTCTTGACCCGTACTGTCCACATAATTCACATCAGGGATCAATTAATCTGAACTGCTAGAGCTTAAAGAATGTGATTGCCCATTTTCTTCCTCTCCGGTACTGCTCACATCATTACCAAATAATACATCATCCTCTGTTTGTTAGTTAAAATTGGAGCTCAGTGGATTCGAATTTCCAGAGATTAATGAATGATCGACAACTAGTTCCTCCTTTTTTTCAAGTTCAAGCATTTTCTCTTCCTTGCTCGATTTCACAGTTTCATTGTCATCTCTATCTTTCTTAGAATCATTCACATAACCATCATTTGAATATGGTTCATATATTCGTTTCAAACCTGCCAATTCACAGTCTTTCTTGCTCAATTTCACAGCATCAGTGCCAATGTGCCATCTCCATCCTCCTGAGAACCATTCACACAACCATCCTTTGAATACGGTTCATATTTTCTTTTCAAGCCTGTCAATTCAGTGTCTCTCTCCCCATTAGTTATCTTATTCTTTCCAGCAGAAATGCCTGTCTGCTCCTTTTCTTCCCAATCAACCTTCATTTTTAATGGGTTGGCCCCGTGGTCATTATAATATTCATCATCTTTTTCTTCATTAACGTCACTGCAATGTTTTGAAATATCAGAATCGCCGGAGCTCAATGGATCGACAACTCTTTTTTGATGTTCTTGCTGATCTACCTTTGTTGTGATTGAACTGCCCCGATAATTATCAAAATGTTTTGCAACATCAAAATCACCAGAGCTCAATGAATGGTGGCTCAAAGGTTTCTCTTTTTCTTCCTGACTGGTACTGCCCACATAATTAACGTTAAAGATCAATGATTCCGAACCAAACCTCAATGAATCCGAATCGCTAGAGCTCAAAGAATTATCGACAATTGATTACTCATTTTCTTCTCGACCAGCACTGCGTATATAATTAATTTCAGAGCTCGACAAATCTGAATCGCTAGACAACAAAGAATTTGACTTAGAGCTCAATGAATGTTCAAGTGTCCGCTCCTTTTCTTCTTGACACGTACTGCCCACATAATTCACATCAGGGATCAATTAATCTAAACTGCTAAAGCTTAAAGAATGTGACTGCCCCTTTTCTTCCACTCCGGTACTACTCACATCATTACCAAACAATGCATCATCCTGTGTTTGTTGGTCAAAAATGGAGCTCAGTGAATTCGAATTGCCAAAGATTAATGAATGATCGACAACTGGTTCCTCCTTTTAGTCCAGACGGACCTTCGTTCTAATTGGACCACCCACAGACTTATCAAAATACGTTTCATAGATCTCATCATAATCATCTTCTTCCTCTTCACTGCTGGTTTCATAGTCCTACTCAAAATAATCATCATATGATCCTTTTGAATCGATTGACTCTTCTAAGTCTTCTGAATCAACTAAAAGTATCGTTGACTTCCCTAAATCAACTGAAGTATGTAAACGCACTTCATTTTCCCTGTTCAAAGGTTCATTTCTTGGGGTGTGAAGCAAGTGGAAAATTGAGGGACAGGAACATTGTTGCATTTGGGATACATGGGGAGAAGAAGAAGTGGGTAAGGTGCCCCCGGTGTCGACATTTTTTCGAACTCACGAGGGCCGTCAAATTATCAAATGCAAGTAAAACTTTAATTCTATTTGTGTGTTTCTTAATTGGTTTTCTGTATATGCGTTTTACGTGTTTGTGAAAATGTCTTAATGAATATTTGTGAGGACGTTGATGATCATCATGTTGTTGGTGGAGACTTTGGAGTTAAATATATGGATGAAAAGGTTGTCACAACAGGCACCTATTCAAAATTTGGGTTGATTCCAAATGAATGGAGTGTTGCTTGCGAGAAGTGTGGGTTTTATAATGTTTGCACCGGAGTTACTGTCAGAGATGGGAAAAATAGTGGAGTACGACGCAGAGGAAGACATTTATGATGTTTGCACCGGAGTTACTGTCAGAGATGGGAAAAATAGTGGAGTACGACGCAGAGGAAGACCAAGAAATGTACCTTTGAACAAGGGAAATGAAGTGCCTTCACATACTTTAGTTGATTTAGGAAAGTCAGTGGTACTTTTAGTTGATTCAGAAGACTCAGATGAGTCAATCGATTCAGAAAGATTATATGATGATTATTCTGATGAGGACTGTGAAGCCAGCAGTGAAGAGGAAGAAGATGATTCTGATATGGTCTATGAAACATGTTCTGATAATTTTGTGGTTGGTCTAATTAGAACGAAGGTCCGTCTGGAAGAAAATGAGCAACCGGTTGTCGATCATTCATTAATCTCTCGCAATTCGGATTCACTGAGGTCCAATTTTAACCGACAAACAGAGGATCATGCATTGTTTGGTAATGACGTGAGCAGTACCAGAGAGGAAATTAATATGGAGAGAGACATTGAATTGACAGGCCTGAAAAGAAAATATGAACTATATTCAAAGGATGGTTGTGTGAATGGTTCTCAGGAGGATGGAGATGGCACTGATGCTGTGAAATTGAGCGAATAAGATGGTGAATTGGTAGGTTTGAAACGTATATATGAACCATATTCAAATGATGGTTATGTGAATGATTCTAAGAAAGATAGAGATGACAATGAAACTGTGAAATCGAGCAAGGAAGAGAAAATGCTTGAACTTGAAAAATTTAGTCGGCAAGTTCATGTCTCCAATGGTGAGAAATCCAACTCTTCACTGAATGTGGAGTCTAAATCATCAACAAAGAAGGATAGCTACAATACTAAATGTGCACGAAGAACAGGTCAGAAAGGCACAAGGAAGTTAGGGACATTTAGCAAGGAAAAAACAGGTGCACCAAGAAATCTTGACTTGATTAAAGCATCGTTTGATTCCATCGAAACGGAAGCTGATGAATCCACACCTGGTAAGAAGAAGACTGGCGTAGAAAGTAATCACTTGAACGTGTCAGTTGTGGGATAGCAAAAATGTTAGTCGAAGAAGTTAACTTTGATATGGTTCAACCTTTTTTCTTTTTTTTTTGTAGTAGCATTTTAAAAATTGTTGAGATGAATTTTACATTGATATACTGTATTTAACCGTATTCAATATTTTTAATGATAGCCCTGATTCCGATTTGATTCTTAACACATTAATTTTCAACTCATTCGTCTTCTGTCACATTAATTTGATTCTTACATTGATATACTGTATTGAACCGTACTCAATATTTTTATTTATCGAAACAATAGAAAACTTGATTATTTATGGCTTAATTTTGTTTTGGCATTATTATTGGGTTGCTGGTAATCAAATAAATAAATAATTATTTAAAAATTAATTTGATATTTACGGCATGCATAAACATGGCATAAACAGCGAGATACTTTTTAAGACGTGCAGCTGAACGCCTAAAACACATTTACGGCATGCATTTTAACATGCTGTAAAAAGTGAGATACTTTTTGCGACGTTCAGCTGCACGCCGTAAAACGTATCTCTCTATTTATGCCATGCTTATGCATGCCGTAAATATCAATTTAATTTTTAAAAAAATTTTTATTTATTTGATTACCCGCAAACCAATAATAATATCAAAATCAAATTAATCCATAAATAATCAAGTTTTTTGTTGTTTCGATAAATAAAAATATTGAATACGGTTAAATAAAGTATGTCAATGTAAAATTCATCTCAACAATTTTCAAAATGCTACTACTTCAAAAAAAAAAAAGGTTGAACCATATCAAGTTAACTTCTTCGACCGACATTTTAGCTATCCCACAACTGACACGTTCAAGGGATTACTTTCTACGCCAGTCTTCTTCTTACCAGGTGTGGATTCATCAGCTTCCTTTTCGATGGAATCAAACGATGCTTTAATCAAGTCAAGATTTCTTAGTACACCTTTTTTTTCCTTGCTAAATGTCCCCACCTTCTTTGTACCTTTCTGACCTGTTCTTCGCGCACATTTAGTATTGCAGCTATCCTTCTTTGTTGATGATTTAGACTCCACATTCAGTGAAGAGTTGGATTTCTCACCCTTGGAGACATGAACTTGCCGATTAAATTTTTCAAGTTCAAGCATTTTCTCTTCCTTGCTCGATTTCACAGTTTCATTGTCATCTCTATCTTTCTTAGAATCATTCACATAACCATCATCTGAATATGGCTCATATATTCGTTTCAAACCTGCCAATTCACCGTCTTTCTTGCTCAATTTCATAGTATCAGTGCCATCTCCATCCTCTTGAGAACCATTCACACAACCATCCTTTGAATATGATTCATATTTTCTTTTCAAGCCTGTCAATTTAATGTCTCGCTCCCCATTAGTTATCTTATTCTTTCCAGCAGAAATACCTGTCTGCTCAGTTTCTTCTCTATCAAACTTCATTTTTATTGGGCTGGCCCCATGGTCATTATAATATGCATCATCTTTTTCTTCATTAACTTCAATGTTTTGAAATATCAGAATCGCCATAGCTCAATGGATCGACTACACTTTTCCGTTGTTCTTGCTGATCAGCCTTCTTTGTGATTGAACTAGACCTCGATGAATTTGAATCGCTAGAGCTCAAAGAATTATCGACAAGTGAATACTCATTTATTTCCCGGCCAGCACTGCATATATAATTAATGTCAGGGCTCGACGAATCTGAATCGCTAGACATTAAAGAATCTGACTTAGATCTCAATGAATGTTAAAGTTTTCGCTCCTTTTCTTCTTGACCCGCACTGCCCACATAATTCACATCAGAGATCAATTAATCTGAACAGCTACTTAAAGAATGTGATTACCCATTTAGTTCCTCTCCGGTACTGCTTACATCATTACCAAATAATACATCATCCTCTGTTTGTTGGTTAAAATTGGAGCTCAGTGAATCCGAATTGCCAGAGATTAATGAATGATCAACAATTAATTCCTCCTTTTTTTCTAGATGGACCTTCGTTCTAATTGGACCACCCACAGACTTATCAAAATACGTTTCATAGACCTCATCAGAATCATCTTCTTCCTCTTCACTGTTGGCTTCATAGTCCTCACCAGAATAATCATCATATGATCCTTCTTAATCGATGGACTCTTCTATGTCTTCTGAATCAACTAAAAGTACGGCTGACTTCCCTAAATCAACTGAAGTATATATACGAATATATGCACCTGAACGCCGTAAAACTCATTTACGGCATGCATTTTAGCACGCCTTAAAAAGTGAGATACTTTTTACGTTGTTCAGCTGCGCGCCGTAAAAAGTATCTCGCTACTTATGCCATGCTTATGCATGCATTAAATATCAATTTAATTTTTTAAAAAATATTTATTTATTTGATTACCCGCAAACCAAAAATTATATCAAAACAAAATTAATCCATAAATAATCAATTTTTTTGTTGTTTCGATAAATAAAAATATTGAATACGGTTAAATACAATATATCAATGTAAAATTCATCTCAAAAATTTTCAAAATACTACTACTTCAAAATCAAAAAAAAAAGGTTGAACCATATCAAAGTTCACTTCTTCGACCGACATTTTAGCTATCCCACAACCGACATGTTCANACTTCTTCGACCGACATTTTAGCTATCCCACAACCGACATGTTCAAGCGATTTCTTTCTACGCCAGTCTTCTTCTTACCAGGTGTGGATTCATCAGCTTCCTTTTCTATGGAATCAAACAATGCGTTAATCAAGTCAAGATTTCTTGGTGCACTTGTTTTTTCCTTGCTAAGAGTGTGTTTGGTGCACATTAAAATGAGAAAATGCATTCTTTTGATGTGATGTGATAAGAAATATGTGGTTGAAAAAGAAGGAAAAGATATTGATGTGATAGAAAATATTATTTTATTGAAGAATGTGTGGTTGAAAATGAGTAGAAGAATGAGAATGAAAAAAATAATGTGAGACAAACAAGGGCTAAATGTCCCCACCTTCCTTGTACTTTCTGACCTATAAAAATATTGAATACGGTTAAATACAATATATCAATGTAAAATTCATCTCAACAATTTTCAAAATACTACTACTTCAAAATCAAAAAAAAAAAGTTGAACCATATCAAAGTTCACTTCTTCGACCGACATTTTAGCTATCCCACAACCGACATGTTCAAGCGATCTCTTTCTACGCCAGTCTTCTTCTTACCAGGTGTGGATTCATCAGCTTCCTTTTCTATGGAATCAAACAATGCGTTAATCAAGTCAAGATTTCTTGGTGCACTTGTTTTTTCCTTGCTAAATGTCCCCACCTTCCTTGTACTTTCTGACCTGTCTTCGTGCACATTTAGTATTGCAACTATCCTTCTTTGTTGATGATTTAGACTCCACATTCAGTGAAGAGTTGGATTTCTCACCCTTGGAGACGTGAACTTGCCGATTAAATTTTTCAAGTTCAAGCATTTTCTCTTCCTTGCTCGATTTCACAGTTTCATTGTCATCTCTATATATCTTAGAATCATTCACATAACCATCATCTGAATATGGTTCATATATTCGTTTCAAACCTACCAATTCACCGTCTTTCTTGCTCAATTTCACAGTATCAGTGCCATCTCCATCCTCCTGAGAACCATTCACACAACCATCCTTTGAATATGATTCATATTTTCTTTTCAAGCCTGTCAATTCAGTGTCTCTCTCCCCATTAGTTATCTTATTCTTTCCAGCAGAAATGCCTGTCTGCTCATTTTCTTCCCGATCTAACTTCATTTTTATTGGGCTGGCTCCATGGTCATTATAATATGCATCATCTTTTTCTTCATTAACGTCACTGCAATGTTTTGAAATATCAGAATCGCCAGAGCTCAATGGATCGACTACACTTTTTCGCTGTTCTTGCTGATCAGCCTTCTTTGTGATTGAGCTGCCCCGATAATTATCAAAACGTTTTGCAACATCAAAATCACCAGAGCTCAATAAATGGTGGCTCAAATTTGTCGATCATTCATTAATCTCTGGCAATTCGGATTCACTGACGTCCAATTTTAATCGATAAACAGAGGATCATGCATTGTTTGGTAATGACGTGAGCAGTACGGGAGAGAAAGAAAAGGGGCAATCACATTCTTTGAGCTCTAGCGGTTCAGTTTCATTGATCCATGATGTGAATTATGTGGGCAGTGCGGGTCAAGAAGAAAATGAGCGAACACTTGAACATTCATTGAGCTCTAAGCCAGATTCTTTGATGTCTAGCGATTCAGATTCGTCGAGCTCTAACATTAATTATATAGGCAGTGCTGGTCGGGAAGAAAAGGAGCAATCACTTGTCGATAATTCTTTAAGCTCTAGCGATTAAGATTCATTGAGGTCTGGTTCGGAATCATTGATCTTTAACGTTAATTATGTGGGCAGTACCAGTCAGGAAGAAAAAGAGAAACCTTTAGGCCACTATTCATTGAGCTCTGGTGATTCTGATGTTGCAAGATATTTTGATAATTATTGGGGCAATTCAATCACAACGAAGGTTTATCAACAAGAACAGCAGAAAAGGGTAGTCGATCCATTGAGCTCTTGCAATTCTGATATTTCAAAACATTGCAGTGACGTTAATGAAGAAAAAGATGATGCGTATTATAATAACCATGGGGCTGTCCCAACTAAAATGAAGGTTGATAAGGAAGAAAATGAGGAGACAGGCATTTCGTCGGAAAGAATAAGATAACTAATGGGGAGAGAGACACTGAAATGACAGGCTTGAAAAGAAAATATGAACAATATTCAAAGAATGGTTGTGTGAACGGTTCTGAAGAGGATGGAGATGGCACTGATGCTATGAAATTGAGCAAGGAAGA
>CAIGRO010060735.1:0-11810 GCA_903798355.1 Fraxinus baroniana
ACTCGAACCTCCCTAAATCCTTCTGGACTGAAGCTCTAAAGATAGCTACGTATATATTAAACTGAGTTCCAACCGAGGTTGTCCTAGAGACACCTTTTGAGTTATTCAAAGGTTGTAAATCGAGTTTGAGGCATATACGTGTTTGGGGATGCCCGCCTGAAGTGAGAATTTACAACCCACAAGAGGAGAAGCTAGACCCAAGGACCATTAGTTGGTATTTTGTTGGATATACTAAAAGGTCCAAAGGGTATAGTTTATATTGTCCGTCTCGCAGTACTAGGATTGTGGAATCAAGAAATGCAAAATTTCTTGAGAATGACTGAATCAGGGGGAGTAATCAGTTTCGAGACATAGTTTCTGAAAAGGATTATCATGAAGCTCAACCCACGGGTTCAAGTGATAGATTGATGGGCATTTACACCCCTCCAGNTTGTTGGATATACTAAAAGGTCCAAAGGGTATAGTTTATATTGTCCGTCTCGCAGTACTAGGATTGTGGAATCAAGAAATGCAAAATTTCTTGAGAATAACTTAATTAGTGGGAGTAATCAGTTTCAGGACATAGTTTCTGAAAATGATTATCATGAAACTCAATCAACTGGTTCAAGTGATAGATTAATTGTCATTTACACCCCTCAAGTTCAAACGGGTGTTGGACAATCAACTGTTGAAGTTCCACAAGTTGCTGATATCAATCCAGTAGATCAAGTTGTAAATGAGGAACAACAAGAAATTGTTGAATAATCAATTGAAGAACAAGTTCCTCAAAAAGATGATAATTCAACATTAAGGAGATCTACTAGAGTAAGGAAATCAGTGATACCTAGTGATTATGCTGTGTATTAGCAAGAATCGGACTATAACATTGGAGCCGAAAGTGATCCTGAAATGTTTTCACAGACCATGAGTTTTAAGGAATCGAACTTGTAGTACAGTGCCATGAAAGATGAGATGGATTCTATGGTATCTAATCGAGTTTGGGATCTCGTTGAGTTGCCTAAATGTGTAAAAACCATTGGATGTAAAAATATCTTTAAAACAAAGAAAGACTCACAAGGCAACATTGAGAGACATAAGGCAAGACTTGTTGCCAAAGGGTTCAACCAAAGGGTTCACTCAGAGGGAAGGAATCGACTACTTGAAAACATTTTCTCATGTATCTAAGAAAGATTCTCTCCATGTAATTATAGCATTGGCGGCCCATTTTAACTTTGAGTTACTTCAAATGGATGTGAAAACGACATTCTTCAATGGTGATATAGAGGAAGAGGTTTATATGAAACAACCAGAATGATTCTCCTCTAGTGATGGTAAGCACTTGGTCTGCAAGCTTAACAAATCTATATATGGATTGAAACAAACATCCTGTCGGTGGTATTTAAAGTTCCATGAAGTCATCACTTCATTTAGTTCTGAAGAGAATGTCATGGATCATTGTATATACCAGAAGATCAGTGGGAGCAAGATTTGTTTTATTGTGCTATATGTGGATGATATTTTGCTCGCAACCAATGATAAGGTTTTGCTGTATGAGGTGAAATAATTTTTCTTAAAGAACTTTGATATGAAGGATATGGGTGAGGCATCTTATGTCATTGACATTAAGATTCATAGGGAAAGATCTTGAGACATTTTGGATTTATCTCAAGAGATCTATATCAACAAAGTTTTAGAGAGATTTTGCACAAAGGATTGTTCACCGAGTGTAGCACCTATTGTGAAGGGTGACAGATTCAATTTGAGTCAGTGGCTGAAAAATGATTTCGAACGAGAACAAATGAAGAACATTTCGTATGCTTCAGCTATTAGAAGCTTTATGTATGCTCAAGTTTACACCAGACCTGACATTGCATATGTTGTTGGAATGTTATGGAGACATCAGAGTAATCCAAGTATAGACCACTGGAGAGCTGCAAAGAAAGTCATGAGGTACCTTCAGGGGACCAAAGACTACATGCTTATGTACATACGGACTGATAATCTGGAAGTGATCGGCTACTCCGATTCTGACTTCCCTGGCTGTGTTGATTTACGAAAATCGACATCAGGATACATCTTTATGTTGGATGGTGGAGCTGTATCTTAGATAAGCACAAAGCAGACATTGACTGCTACTTCCTCTATGGAGGTTGAGTTCGTATCTTGTTTTGAGACTACCTCGCATGGTGTATATGAAGAGTTTCATTTATGGGCTTAGAATTATGAATTCTATCTCTAGGCCATTAAGAATTTATTGCGATAATTCAGTAGCTTTTTTTATGGCTAAGATCACAAACGTGGGAGTCAAAATAAACATATTGACATTAAGTATTTAGCCATAAGAGAACGTGTTAAAGAAAAGAAAGTGGTCATTGAGCACGTCAGTACTAAGCTTATGATCACCGATCCTTTGACAAAAGGCATGCCACCATTGAAATTCAAAGATCATGTAGTGAATATGGGACTTGGTTCCTTTGTGTGATTTTCGTTGTAAGAACGAATGTTAATGAAACTATATTTTGATATTTTCTCATATTTAATTTTCTTGTGTACACATTTGTTTTGAGAAATATCATTGATGCTAGAATAAACATAAGGTTTATTCATTATGTAGTTTTGCCACATATGGGTAGTGTTTGAGAAATGCAATACAATGTGATACATGGAAGATATTACTCGTTATTATAGAGAACCTATCGCCATGATTCATGTATTGTTGTTTCTTGAGAATGAGATTGGATGGATTTTGGATATGATCATATTAAGTCAAATGTGTGGACCAAGTGGGAGAATGTTAATATTTTCAAATTCAAATGGTCCAACATTTCCCTCCACGTCTCGAAAACTACCGTGGTAACCGGTCCAAGTAACTTCTTTGATGGGAAGAAGTTTATATAAGGAAAGTAGTGGTATTGGTCCCTTAGCCTAAGTTCTCTATCACGTAATACACCATCTCAAGAGAGTTCTTAAAGGCTTAGAAGCACCAAACACAATCTGAAATTATGCACTTTAATCATCAATGGCTGGAGGTTAGTTCCTGTTCTTCATTTTTCCGCATTTGATCTATATGTTATTCACTTACACATGATAGATCAGAATACAAAAGTCGTACAATTTGCCAATCGCACTTTGCTTTTATCAATCGGCTTGTAATGAATGAAAAATTCTTCTCTTGGTGTCATGTGAAATGGACAGCCTGAGTCCATTATCCAAACCTTGCTGTGGCTTGCATTTGTTGTAGCAAGTAATTCAACCTCTTTACCATCTCCAAACGTATTAGCACAGTCTCCATCTTGCTTATTATTTTCTTGCTTTAGCCACCTCTTGTTTCTTTGGGGACAATGCTTCCTAAAGTGTCATTCTTGATGACACATCTAGCACACTTTCTTTTCTTTCCTTCCTTGCACACTCAACACTTCTCCAGTCTTCTTGGCAAGATTTCTATTCAATTTCAGGATGGTTTGAAGAAGAAAAACAGATACGGGAGAAAATCAGCAAAACTGATGCAAGAAACACAAGCAACATATCAGAAAGAAAACCGAAGAACAAATTTGGAACAGGAAGAAGAGTATCTTTATCAGCCTTTTATTTATCAAGACTTTACATGCATACACCATGAATCGGTAGAAGAATTTTCAGATTGTTTTTTCTCCAATCTCCACTTCCTACTACAGAAATGCTATCCTCTTTCACTCTGAGCTGCTCTATTTCTACAAACTTAATACAGCTATTTATAGGCACAAAAGGAGAATCATTTCATTTATTAACTAACAACTAACTAAGGCTCCAGTTGGTTGAAGATTCCACTAGAATTCAGTTGCAAAGACAGTAGAAAAGAGGCTCTTGCACAACTGATTTTGAGGTTGCTGAATTCGATTTCAAGAATCACGTTTTACAGTTACATTGTTTGTCCTAATTGTAAATTTAATTATAATGAAAGAAAAGCACAAGAAAAAAACAGAGTACGTCACCAGGTTTTGAAATAAAAATGAAACCCCAAGAATTCCTTTTTTCAATCTCTAATATTGAATTTAGTATGTTTTTTCTCTCTAAATTGTGTCCCCTTTTGAAAAGAATGAATAAAAACCTAATTATAGTCACCTAAGATGCTTGGAAATCATATTCCATAATCTTGAAAACATGAGTTCAAGTGAAATTAGAAAGCCATATTTTTTCTTGCCTATGAGATCGCACCCTTATCGTGTTTAAGTAATATTGATAACGTTTCATTCACATGGAATCATCTGTTATTGACCATTGTTTACTCGTAAAACTTTTACTCTTGCTACACACACAACATTTATACCTTCAAAGCGTTTTATTTTGCGGCAACATTAAATTACATTGATTATTCACATAATTTGACGATATAGAAAATGTATTATGAATATCAACATATCCAAAAATATTTTTTTGTAGTCTCAAATTTAGCCCCTGCTTGGGCCACATTATTTTTTCATTCTCATTCTTCTACTCATTTTCAACCACACATTCTTTAATAAAATAATATTTTCCATCACATCAATAACTTTTCCTTCTTTTTCAACCACATATTCCCCCATCACATCACTTCAAAAAAATGCATTCTCTCATTTTAATNCTTCCTAGAACTAGATGCAGGTTGTCTGCTCAACTTTGCATTGTTTTCTTTGAATTTATCTTCCCCTGAATGATTATTATAGGACACATCCTTTGCTGTTTTATTGAGTGTACGCTATACTTGGTTTTTCAAGTTTATTTTGTCTACGAGGTGCAAGAGATATGGTTGCTGCTAAATTTCCTTCCTTAAGATAAACTCAAAGTAAACAATGCAAAGTTGAGCAAGGAGCAAGTATAGAGTGTAGTGGTGGGGTGACTATGATTATTCCGATTGAAGAAAAATCGAGCAAATATAGATTGTATTTTAAGTAAATTAATTTGGAATGTTTACCTTTTGAATATTTAGGTGGTTAAATTTTAAACATTTTCGACTCTTTATGTTCTTTTGATGATTATATTTTAGTCAATAGTTGTGAATTTTACCTTGTGTCTAAAACCTTGGCTTTTACAGAAAAAATGTGCAGTTTTTACTCATTTATAATTTTCTCATGAATGTTATGCATTGTCCATTATTATGCAATATATGCAGTTTAAGTTGTAGCTGTGGAAAACAATATATGATTTAGTTAGAATAGGAGATATATCTTTTGTTTTAGACTACCTTGGAATTGATGTATCTATTTTATATTCTAGTCCAGCTAGGAATCAATGTAGTAGCAGAATATTAATTTTCTTTTCTTTTCTTTTTTTTTCATTTTTCTTTTTCCTTTTATCGATAGGATAAGACCAGTACATTATAGGATTGATTGTATATGTATATATATGAAAAATTATGAATTGGGAGAAGAAAAGTGCTCTCTTACTTCATTGATTTCAACAGTATATATACACATCAGATTACTAGACTTGCCTATACCTAAGGAAGAAGTTATTCTAACGACTTTCAATTGAGAAAATCATAACCAAATAATTTCAAAAATTAAATTCAAATTACAGATGATACAAATACAGTTAATATGCCCCCTTAAGATGGGCCACGTGACGAGAGGCCAATCTTGACTTTGAATGACCGAAATTGAGGACAAGATAACGATTTTGTTAGAGCATCTGTAAGTTGATCAGCAGAAGAAACATGAGCCTCGCAAAGAACCCCTGATTGAAATTGTTCTCGAATAAAGTGATAATCAATAGCCATATGTTTTATTCTAGAGTGAAAGATAGGGTTAGAGCACAGCTAAGTTTTGTGAGAAGAGTGAAAGATAGGGTTAGAGCACAACATTATCACAATATATAACAAGAGAATGAGGCAAAGTGAAACCAAGTTCTGTGAGAAGAGAACAGACCCAATTAAGTTTTGCAGCAGTAGCAGCGACTGACTGGTACTCAGCTTCAGTGGAAGAACGAGCAATTGTGGTTTGTTTCTTAGAGCTCCAAGAAATAAGATTTCGACTAAAATAAATAAGATAAGCACCAGTTGAGGAGTAATCATCTTTGTTTCCACCCCAGTTCGCATCTGAATATGTATGAAGAGAAAAATGAGACTCACAATGAATTAGAAGGCTTTCATCCAAAGTGACACATAAATATTGTAATAAACGCTTAACAAGAATCCGATACTCAATGGATGATTGATGCATAAATTGTGATAACTTGTTGACTACAAAAGATATATCCAGACGAGTGAGTGACATGTATTGAAGGCTCCCTATAACTGCACGATACTCAGTTGGATCAGAAAGTGGTGAACCCGAAGTTAGCGTAGGAGAAGAACCAGATGGTAATGGTGTGGTGACCGGTTTAGCATCTGCCATTTAAGTTCTGTGCAATAAGTCAAGAATATATCGACGTTGAGAAAATAATATTCCTTGGCAATGTGGAACAACTTCAACCCCAAAGAAGTAAGAGAGATAACCAAGATCCTTTAAAGAAACTACAAAGCAAGAGAATCTACAAACTGAGAGACAAGATCATTATTGTTTTCGGTAAGAATAATATCATCTACGTACACTAGTAGATACATAATATGATGACCAGTGTTGAAAACAAATAAGGAAGTATCAAAGTAAGAGTTTTTGAACCCGAATGCAATTAGAAATTGGAAGCTCGAGGCGCCTGTTTGAGGCCATAGATGGCTTTACTAAGTTTACAAACATGTGTGGGATGATCGAAGTCAATAAAGCCGGGGGCTGTGCCATACAAACATCTTTTGAAAGCCAACCTTGAAGAAAGACATTGTTGATATCCAATTGACGAAGTTACCAACCATTACTTACAACAATACTAAAAACAAGTCTTATAGTAGTAGGTTTAACAACCGAACTAATTATCTCGTGATAATCAACTGGTCGTTGGTGAAATCCTTTCGCCACTAATCGAGCTTTAAACCTGTCAATGGAACCATTAGCGTGTCTTTTAATGCGAAAAATCCATTTAAAACCAATCAAATTAGAAACATCAACGATGGGGAACTAACTTCCATGTTCCATTATGAACAAGAGTATCATACTTTTCAGACATAGCTTGACGCCATTTATGATTTTTGAGGGCCTGGGTCACAGAAGTGGGTTCAAGGTCTGATGAAAAGTTTAAGGAAGTGTGAAGGTTAAATTTTTGTATTGGCTTGCGAATGTTATTTTGAGCTCTAGTGATCATGGAATGTTGAGTAGGGTGATGAGAAATGTGTTTTGGTGGTAAATTATGGTTATTTTCGATTGATGATGTGGAATGTGATGCTGTCCGACCATGTATGGGAGATAATGGTGGCTAGTCCAATGCTACTGGTTGTGAAAAGACTTCAAATGGAGGCTACTTTTGAGTGCACACTTCGATTGGAGTCGTAGAAGCTAACCAAGATATTTTAGGATCTGATATAGTGGAGGATGATGGACCCAAGTGTCTATAATGGTGGAAGTAGGACGAGGAAGATGATTGTGTAAAGAGCTATAAGGAAAGACTGACTCTACAAAATGAACATGACAAGAAATAAATATTTTTGAGGTGGATGGTTCAAGATACAAGTAAGCACTTTGAGATAATGAATACCCAAGGAAAACACATGGTTTGGAATGTGTATCAAGTTTATGTCACGAATATGGCCGCATCCGAGGATAGCACAAACACCCAAAAACCTTCAATCTTGGTTGTTATGTGCGTTGTTGAAAATTAATTCATAAGGAGAGGAAAAATTTGAAGTAGAGGTGGGCATCCTATTAACCAAATACACAACAGTTAAAAAGGCATGTAGCTAGAACTTTAATGGAAGGGAAGCTTGAGAAAGTAATGTGAGGCCAATTTCGACAATGTGACGGTGTTGTCTTTCTGAATATCCATTATGTTTAGGTGTGTGAGGTGGCGTTGTAGATGAAAGATGCCATTGAGAGCAAGGTAATCTTTAAGGCCCATATATTCTCCCCCATTGTCGGAATAGAGAGTTTGAATTTTGCATTTGAAGTAATTTTCTACAATGGCTCTGAAACAAATAAAAATATCTTTAACTGTAGATTTTGTTTTTAGAGGATAAAACCATATGTATTTGGTGATGTGATCAACAAAAATGACATAATATTTGAATTCATCATGAGATAAAATAGGAGATATCCATACATCAGAAAATATTATTTCAAGAGGTTGCTGGGAAACAAGAGATAAAGTTGAAAATGATAATTTATGACTTTTATTACATAGACATGCATTACACGACCAATCTTTAGACATAGGAGATGATAAACCTAAATTAAAGCTGGAAATGATATGTTTTAAAATAGGAGAAGCTGAATGGCCTAGACGTTGTTGCGAACATGAAGATGTGGTTTTGACAGTTGAGAAGGCAAGAATTGGGGAGGAGACTGGTTTGGTGGTCAGCCATTCATACACTCCTTCCTTAGTGTTGCCTTTCAAGATAATTGCCCTCGTGCGAAGATCCTTCACATGAAAAGAGTGGGTAAGAGTTCAGCAGATGCATTATTAGTGGTGCAAAACTGGGAAATAGATATTAAGTTTGTTTGTTTGTTTTTTTTTTCATAATTGGCACACAAAGGACATCATTCAATGTAAATTCAGTAGTAGGGGTTAAAAGAGAGGTATGGAACCCGTGTAAATGATTGAAAGACTCGTGCCATTGCCAATCATAACATCATCAGAGCCATTATAGGGTGTGTGAAGTGATAAGTTGCTCAAGTCAGCTGTGACATGATGAGAAGCTCCACTGTCAAGTAACTAAGATGAGTTATTGGAGGCAACATTAGCATCATAGTGAGCTCGGGGCTGCCAATTAGTTGGTTGGTGGTGCAGATCCTATGTTAGGACGTTGAATTGGAACCAACTGAAATGATGAACATTTCTTTGCATTATGTCCCTAATACCACAAATCTGACAGTAACCTTGATAGGGACGTGGTCAAGGCCGATTACCACGAGATGGAGCACCATTGTTGGAGGTTCGTACATTGGTATTAGGCCATGAGCGTCAGCCTGTGTTGCATCATTGGATGAAGAAAATGGACGCCAATTGTTGGTTAAATTTTGGGGATTCTCCTGTTCATTGGATTGGTAGTGACTTGAACATTCACTTCAAATTTGGTTTTTCCTTGAAGAGATGCTTCAAAAGTTAACCGTTTCTCATAAAGTCCATCAAATGTAATGGGGTTGTCACGAGCTTGAACAGCACGAACAAGTTCTTCTTAGTCATCTCCTAGTCCATCCAAAATCTTCTCTGTAAGATCATCTGCATCCATTGGCGCTCCAAGTATAGCTAGTTCATCTGTATGAGCTTTAATCGATCGAAGAAAATCACTAATGTTCAGAGTACCTTTAGTGGAATCTTTGATAAGATTTTTAACTTGTTTGATGCGTCTTCGAGATGGTTTTGCATATATGTTGGCAAGAACAACCCATACCTCTTGAGAAGTTTTGGCTCTAGCAACAAAAGGAATGATCATATGAGATAGAGATCCAATGAGAGCATTGAGAATCAGTTGATCTTGGCAACCCACATGTCGTGAGCTAGATTTAGTGATGTAGTATCATTTGTAGTCAGAATCTTCGATGGACAAGGATTGGAGCCATCAATGAAACCAAGGAGATCATACTCGATAAAGAGTGTTTCGAACTATAGTTTCTGTGAAACATAATTGTTGGAGGTGAGTTTAAGAGGGTCTTATGATAAAATGTTGATGGTGATGAGATGAAAATGATTGGTGTTGAGTGTTGTGGAATGAACTGGAGCAACTGGAGGAAGAGTATTGGTTGAACTGTCTGTTTCGTTTGCTGAAGGCATAGTAACTATTGTAAAAAAAAATGAAGAAAAAGAAGAGGATTATGGGAGAGACGGTGCTGCTCTGATACCATATGAACAATGATGAATTGGGAAAAGAAAAATGCTCTCTTACTTCATTGATTTCAACAATACACACACACACACACACACACACACACACACACACACACACACACACATTAGATTACCCGACTTGCCTATACCTAAGGAAGAAGTTATACTAACAACTTACGGTTAAGAAGATCATAACCAAATAATTTCAAAAATTAAATTCAAATTACAGATAATACAAATATAGTTAATAATATATACAATAAATTTAGCTTAAATGTCTACTTCGTACAAGTGAATACTTGATTCGACTTGGACTAAACCATTATTTCCGATATTTGAAGATAGAGCAAGGAGCTTGAATCCTTTTCCATGGAGCTTCAAAGAGGAAGTGTGTGGTGGTTGGTAGAACTTGTGTGACTCTCCAAATTTTCATAAATCTTGAAGTGTTATCAAAAGTTTACTTCTTTTTACATTAAATGTGAACGATAAAAATAAGTTTCTTTAAAATAAAATAACTATAATATCCATAAATCTAAACCAAACATAAAAAATTATATCTTCAACAAAATAACATAATAATCACTTAACTAATTATATAACATGTTTATGAACGAATTAAACTAACTAATAAATTGAAAGACATAAAAATTAATGTTTATTTTTCTTCAATCCACTTGGCAGCCCTCATCACCATCCTGTCACAAATTCAAATCAATCTGAACTAACCTGTAAAATTATTGTAAGAGTAAATATATAAAAATACCTTATAAGATATGTACAATTTTCATATACAATTATATAACAATAAAATCTACACTTCATACCACTCATCTTTTTATGGAATATATCGTTGACCAAGCAAGACACCCATCATTAGTCATTTTGAATTCCCGAATGAGTTCACATTTTGTTATAAAGAACCCAATAGAATTCACATTTTGTTAGATCGAACCTAAAGGTCCATCGTTAATTTATGAATAAATTACTGAATATATAAAAGTATGTATAAACAAATTATTTGCACATAAGTATCTTACCTTAATAGATTAAACAATTTTTTACAAGAGATTGCACGCTCTATAACTTTTCTTAATTATCTTTCTCGATTGCTATATTCAATGGTACACGTGTGTATGATTTCTACCGTGCCTGTTATTTTTCATGGTATATGTTTTGCCCCATGTGATCTACATGAGTTATTGTATAGTTAGGAGTTAAAAAAAAAAACCGTGTTCCAACGGACAATTGGATAAGAGTATGCCTTAACAGAATTTGGATTATGTTCAATTATTAGTTTTTTAATTAAATATATTCACAAAAAAATTAGGATATAAGTTACTTAAGTAACTAAAATTCTATTAACCTTGTTTTATTTCAATTGTGTCTAACTTGATGTGGTCTTATCCAACACAATTTTATCACGAACCTAAAATACATATTTTATTACGATCTATCCAACAAGTCCAATATTAATATTGAAATTCTTGCTCTATCAATATTTAATTATTTGACCTAAGAAAGTAAAAGAATTAGTATCTATTTCCTTTAGTCCCTCAATTTTTCAAAATCATAAAAATGCATCTAGATCAAAATCGTTACCACCGAAATAATTCAATTCCACAAAATTTTGGGACGTTACAATTACTAGCCCTTTTGGCGAATAATCGGCCGTGTTTATTTCTGTTTCTATTTGTGCTTGGTTGTTTGGTTCATATCTACTACGATTATCATGATTGCTTTGCGAAAATATGATAGTTTCTATTGGGATCTAAACTAATATGTAAATCTATCTTTTGGAAACAAATGTCACACATGAAAAAGGTTCTTCTGCGTATCAACTGTTTCATCAAATTCACGTGGTAGATTTGTAATGACACCATAATATCTGTTTGGGAAAATAGCATAACATAGTCGCCAAATCATGCATTAACAGAGTTCAAAACCAAGAAATCACAATACTAATT
>CAIGRO010060742.1:0-10076 GCA_903798355.1 Fraxinus baroniana
CAAGGCTTCAACCGTTCTTCACGCCGCGCCGACGCCGGTATTTCCAAATTCCAGTCTCCACTCTTCTTCTCTTGCTTTCCAAATCCACAACACCGAAAGCGTCAGGGGTGTGGCTTTTATCTGTGGCACCTAGAATTACCGCAAGACATGAAGTTTGGATTAGTGGTGAGTTATTTCAAATTTACAATTTCCAGTCCTTTATTTGTTTAATCAAAAGAAACAACTTTAGTTGGATGATTTGCATATCAGCGTGGCCTAAGCATTATTATATTTTTTCGGTTTTATTTTTTGAGTTGAAGCATTATAGCTCTTTTGGAACTTTCTAGTAACAATAAGGTTCTCGTTAAATTGTTGGAAATCTTTTACCGCTTGTTTTTTTTCAATAGATTGAGCGATATGTAATTATTCAATTAAATTGCCTCAGTTGAATTCCAAATGTTTGGCTGGTTTTCAGAGTTTGGAAATATCTGTTTCTGCCCTTTCTTGTTATCCAACTGTCCATTCAATCCATTTGATTTGATATGCTTCCGAACATCTGTAGGATGTCAAAAAACTACAATCTATGTTCACGATTTAATTGCGCATCCAAACATAAGGGTCAGAAAATCTTAGAGCCTCAACCCTTTTCCTTTTAAAATTCATATTTGTTGGTGCATCGTGTACAAAAATGGATTTCAAAACTTGCATTTTAGCCATACAACTAACTGGGCATAAATGGATATGTTGCTCTGCATATGTATCATTGCAAAATTTAGCCAACTCTATTCTCTATTTTAGCCCACACTAAAATCTTTCTAGTTTTGCTCTGGGCTTCGAGCTCCTTTTTACTGCTTTAAGTTTATGTTTACATATCTGGAAAGTGGTGCACCCAGAAATGACATCTATAAATGTTGTAATTTCTTTCTTAAAAATTAACGCCGAGTCAGAAGAGTCAAGAGACATCTAGTTTGAGAAAATTTGCAGTCGTAGTCCCCAGTGCTTGGGGGTTATTGTTACTTAGCTCCCCAACCTTCACTTCATAGAAATAAAGGTCTTTTTGAACAGTTTCTGTTCTAAACAGCATTACATTGAATGAAAAGTATCTTTCCTTCACGTGCAAATAAGAAAAAAATAAATATAAAAAGGACAATTTAAAAAGAAAAGAACGGAAAACAAGAAAAATTGGAAGAAAAAAAATGTCAAATAGTTTTCTGGTAAATGAGTTTTCTTCAAATTAAGTAAGAAGAAAAACCTTAAACATCCTAACACCCTTTACTTCAAGTAAGGTACTTTGTAGATTAGTGATAAGTTTCAAGAGTTGTCCTCTTCAGATTAAGTGACAAGAAAAATAGGGAACATTCTACCATCCTCAACTAATCGTAGAAACTTTTTTCAATTCAAATAATGTTATTCATCCGCAATCTAGGTATCAATAATGGTACTAGTGATTAGGTGCCAGTTTGAGCTCCATTTTTTTTTCTTAGAATGCATTTTGAAATAGTAGATTAGTGAGAATGTTTAGTTGAAAAAATAAGGAAAAATATTGGATTTGCGTGTAATAATATTTTATTGAAGAATATATAATTGAAAAGAAAAGAGAGAAAAATATATTTTGAAAATAATGAGAATATTGTAAAGATATGGATCCATTTTTTTTGTTCAACCATGTAATTGACACCAAGACGATTGATCATTGGATGAATAGCATTAGTCTTTCAATCCCCCACACTGCAAATACCTTTGATTTCAGAATGAGTCCTAGAACAAACCATTGAAGCAGCAGAATCTTTTAAGAAAAAATATTTAGAGTTGGGACACGCATGTTTTGTACTCAAGTACAAGATAATCTTGTTGTATCAAGTTTGCATATAATATTTTGAACTAGTCCTCGATGTAACCTATAAGATTTTATTTTTCTTTATTTATTCAATGTAATCTATCTATATCTACCTACCAAACATGTATATTTTACTATAAAGCTGCACGTACATAAATTTTTAAAAAAGATTGAACGTCAGTGCTCTTTTAGCCCTTTTTTTCCCCCTTCGAATGCTAAGTTGCCAAGTGTATTTCCTGTTAAAATTTCGTAAAATCTTCATGTAGTCGTAGCATTGTTCTATATTTTAACTTTTAATATTGTCCAACACTGCATTCTAATGAGTTCAATTCATTGGTGTCACCAACAATTTGGCAGGTTTCTAATATGGGTTTCTTTGTCGAATAGATTGGGTACTTTCATCTCTCAAAATCTACAAAAAACCCCACCCCACCCACCACCCCAACATTTTTAATATGGCATCTATACTTTTGCTGAACCAACCAATCCATCATCTCTTCAAAAACCACCAGCCCATTAAAACTGCAAGAAAACCCCCCAAAATGGCCCTCACCACCAGAAGAAAAACCTTAAACATTCTAATAACATCCTTAACACTTGTCCTGACCACACAAAAACAAGACACTGCAAATGCCATTGATTTCAGAATGACAGTCCCAGACCAAACTGTTGAGGAAGCCGAAACTGGAATCAAAACCCACGCACAGAATCTGCTACAAGTGAAGGANTAATATGGCATCTATACTTTTGCTGAACCAACCCATCCACCATCTCGTCAAAAACCACCAGCCCATTAAAACTGCAAGAAAACCCCCCAAAATGGCCCTCACCACCAGAAGAAAAACCTTAAACATTCTAATAACATCCTTAACACTTGTCCTGACCACACAAAAACAAGACACTGCAGATGCCATTGATTTCAGAATGACAGTCCCAGACCAAACTCTTGAGGAAGCAGAAACTGGAATCAAAACCCACGCACAGAATCTGCTACAAGTGAAGGATTTGTTATTGGAAGAATCATAC
Source organism: Fraxinus baroniana (assembly GCA_903798355.1). Taxonomy (NCBI): domain Eukaryota; kingdom Viridiplantae; phylum Streptophyta; class Magnoliopsida; order Lamiales; family Oleaceae; genus Fraxinus; species Fraxinus baroniana. The sequence continues at coordinate 2,843 of CAIGRO010060742.1, forward strand.
AAAGAAGCCCAGAAGAATCTGAGGAAAAGCTCTTCATTGCTTAAACAGGATATTTATACAATTATTCAAGCAAAGCCAGGGAAAGAGAGGCCTCTTCTGAGGAAACTGTATTCTGATTTGTTCAATAGTGTCACTAAATTGGATTATGCAGCTAGGGATAAGGATAGGACACGTGTGTGGNAAGCAAAGCCAGGGAAAGAGAGGCCTCTTCTGAGGAAACTGTATTCTGATTTGTTCAATAGTGTCACTAGATTGGATTATGCAGCTAGGGATAAGGATAGGACACGTGTGTGGAAGTGTTATCATAGTATCGTTTTAGCCCTAGATGAGATTTTGTCAAGAATATAATTTTATTTTTTTTGTTAATAGATAGGTTAATTGTCGATCAATTGCTTTCCATTTGTTTATGAATAATGCATACAACTCTGGTTATTGGTTGGGTAGGTGCGTTGACTCTGCATGAATTACCAGTTTTGACCCTTTTGATCATGTTCTTGATCCAATGTGGAGACGGAGTATTTTTGTGTAATCGAGTGTAACTGATTTCTTTATTTGAGAATCTCGTATTTATATTTATTTTCAACTCGAAATCTTTCGTTAATCAATACATGTATCTAATTTTTTGCTCCTTTAAATAATGATTTTGACAAAAAGTAACATCATTGATATCAAATCAAATGTGAGATTGATAACTGCTTAATTTTGAGTATTCAAATAGTATACTTTGTTTCTCAATTTGGTACATTTATCTGACTGATTTCATTTTATAAATATACAATATGGTCCCTAATTTGTATTGATTGTTGAAATTGGTCCCTGTATTTTCTTAACTCTGCAACTTAGTCGCTGAGTTATCTACAGTTTGTAAAATAGTCTTGATCCTGAATTATCTGGATTCTGAAAATCGGCACCCAAATTATCTGGTTTCTGCAAATTAGCCCCGATCCTGTTGGGCCAACTCAAGGCCCAAATTCAGCCTAGACTTTTCATTCTCATGTGTCAAATTATAGTCCTCAAAACCCTTCTGCTCGCTGATTAGGGTTTTAGAGAACTGCTCTACAGCATTAGTAACTTGTGCGTAGCAACTGGTACAATCAGTCGAAGATGGACAAGAGCATGCTTGGAGACTTGGACTCTCTACCCGAGGAAGATAAGCTCCGAATGTCCTCCATGATTGACCAGCTCCAAATCCGTGACAGGTATACCCATATGTATAAATATTCGTATTTATTATTATTATTTTTGACTTGAAGCACTATAGCTTTTATGGAACTTTATAACAACACTAGGGTGCTCCTAATAATTGAAGCTTTAGGAAAACGGCGAACAAAATTTTCAATGGAATTGACTGGCGTGTGTGCCCTTATTATATATTATTTTTCGTTTGTACTTTTATTTGTTTATCAGTAAATGTTCATTATATTGATAAAAAATCATATACAAGTACACTGGGTATTAGCCAGTGAAACATTAATCCGGGCATTCCTGGACGATACACCAATCAAACGACCGTACAACTACTTCAGGGCATACCCGAGCAAACAAAAGAAAGAAAAAATGTACAAACGATATGAACTAGTGACCCATACACTCCCAAAGAATCAAAACATTTGGATACAAAGAAAACATGACTTTGTATAGTGTGTTTTGATTCGTCGAACAACACTATCCACGTGTGGTGTAAGGTCTTCAAAAATCTTCCTATTCCTTGTGTCCAAATGTGGTAAACGGTGCTGGTAAGTGCAATCCGTGTGGCTTTGCTGTGCCAAGAAGTGCCCCGACTTTCCCTTATAATCGATTTCAATGTGCTAGAGAGTACCCACCCATGCACGGATAATTTCCCAAACTGACTGGCTGAACGGGCAATTGAAAAACAGGTGACTTGTAGTCTCTTCCATGCGTTCACAAAAGCTGCAATGCGGTCAATCTGTAGAAATTGCAATCTGTCCTTAGTTAGCAATTTAGATTTGGCCGCTAACCACATGATAAAGGCATGCTTCGTGTGATAAATGCATTCCAAACCGATTTGGCCCAGATGACCTTAACTCCCCTCAGCCTGGTTTTACTTTTTGAATTTAGATTTGTCTTAGTGTTACTATATTGTTCATGTGTTAAGTAGAATCTATGATTCTTTATTATATTCTGTTAACTAGAAATGCTGATAACAAATTTGGTTGAGTTCCATTCTAATCTTAATCTTCAAGGATCCAACATTATTCAGATGTAGTTTGCATTCAGTACTCCTTAAATGTATTCTAGAATTATTAGTGTACATTGCTTTGTTGGCAAACTACATTCCTTTCTCGTGGACTTGTTGTCCATTCAATACATTTGATTTGATATGCTTCCGAACATCTGTATGATGCCAAAAAACTACAATCCATGTTCACGATTTAATTATGCATTCAAACATCAGGGTCAGAAAATCTTAGAGCTTCAAGGGCACGCGAGTTTTTTTTATCCTTTTTCTTTTAAAATCCATATATGTTGGTGCATCGTGTACAAAAATGGATTTCAAAACTTGCATTTTAGCCATACAACTAACTGGGCATACATTGGTATGTTGTTCTGCATATGTATCATTGCATAATTTAGCCTACCCTAGAAGTCCATGTCCAACTCAACTCTCTATTTTAGCCCACACTAAAATCTTTCTAGTTTCGCTCTTGGCTGCGAACTCCTTTTTACTGCTTTAAGTTTATGTTTACATTATTACATATCTAGAAAGCGGTGCACCCAGAAATGACACCTATAAATGTTGCAATTTCTTTCCCAAAAATTAACGCCGAGTCAGAAGAGACATTTAGTTTGAGAAAATTTGCAGTCGTAGTTCTCAATGCTTGGGGGTTATTGTTACTTATCTCCCCAACCTTCACTTCATAGAAATAAAGGTTTCTTTGAACAGTTTCTGTTCTAATTGAATGAAAAATATTTTTCCTTCACGTGCAAATAAGAAAAAAATAAATATAAAAAGGACAATTTAAAAAAGAAAAGAAAGGAAAACAAGAGAAAATGGAAGAAGAAAAAAATCATTCTACACATGCCCCCTTCCCTTTCCTGACCATCCATCATGTTTGGTTACGTCTGAAACGCGGTGGGAGTGAGAGGGGAGCTGTAGGGGAAGCTATATTTTTTCTTTAATTCCTTTCAGTTCTTTTTTCATTTTAGTCTTTTTGGTTTTTCCTTATTTGAATTCATTCAACTGATGGTGTGGAGGGACACCATTTAGAAGGGCCTCTTTTGGTACGAAAATTGAAAATTGGGGACCTAATGTCAAATAAGGCTTGGGACTTAAGTACCAATGACCCCAAATATTTGCAGCGGTGCCTGCAATTTTCCTGATGTTCTGAGATGTGAGAGTAAAAAAGTTATTCAGAATTGTCAAAAAAATACTGGTGAATCAATTCTGTGGTGCTTTTCCAACTGAAGTTTGACATTTGAGTCTTAAATATATTTTTCCAAGCTAAAACATTAGTTGATGGTTTGATAAAGTGGACTTGTGCGTACATTTTCTGTTGGTTGCGTGCAACTATGCAAGTTAATTATCAATGTGGTCTTTGTATAGGCTTTTCTATCAAATTTGTCATCTTTTGACCTCTTGCTTTGCCTAGAATGTTTGATTTTTTCCCCCACAAACTCATTGTTGTTGGTTTCTGTCATTATTATAGTTAGTTGTAGGACCTCTAGCTTGACTTTAGAGTAGGCACCATGTAGTGGAAGAAATTTTAGAATCCTGCTATTTCTTGTTCAAAAAAAAATAAATTTAGTGAAAGACTAAAATCAAGCCTAGGGAGTGGAAAAAATTGAGAGCTTTGATGCAAATTTTACAGAATTAAGATTGATGCAAGAGAGTAGAAAAATATAGGTCGATTAAATTAGTACAGGAGGATAAAGGCTTGGGCACTACACTGGCAATGTTTTAGAATGCTGCTGTTACATTGTAGTGCCTATATTCTTTTTCGTGGTCCATTAATTGGAGCAATGATTTTACATGCACTTAACTTAGCCAACTTTATATAATAAGATAACAAACCAAGGCATAAGACCGATAAAAACCGAGACTGAACCATTAAGCTCCAAATTAGGCTCATGGAAAGAGAAACTCAAAAATGATTGTCATGCATTTATTGCTTTTGTATAAAAAATTCCTTGTGTAGACATCTATGATAAGGTGGAAAATGTTAAAAACAAAAAGAAGCTAAAATCTTGTTTATTTTATTGTCTAGTCCGGATACCCAATGTACCCCCCACCCCAAGGATGTTTAATATGAAATTGGTTCTGCAATATCTAGTCGACTTTGATTTTCAACCTTGATGATTTTTTTTTTTCCGATGCTGAATACGGCAATATTGGCATGGTCCTTTTTTTTTTGTTGCAGTTTAAGGATGTATAACTCACTTGTGGAAAGATGTTTCACTGATTGTGTAGACACCTTTAGACGCAAATCTCTAGACAAGCAAGAGGAGACTTGTGTACGCCGCTGTGCTGAGAAGTTTTTGAAGCACTCGATGCGTGTTGGTATGAGATTTGCTGAGCTCAACCAAGGTGCAGCTACACCAGATTAAGATGCCTGAGATTTACATTGGCAATCATGTTCTGGCACATCTAATTGTGTTTTTGTGAAAGTAATTTCCAGTTATGACTTATGATCCATTGCAGACCTATGGTATGCTTTTATTCCTTGTCTTAAAAAGGAACCCATTGCAGACCTATGGTATGCTTTTATTCCTTGTCTTAAAAAGTTCATTTTTAAGTTTTAAAGATTTTGCATTGCTAGTTTGGGGGAAAGAATAAGATGAATAATGATTTTTCTTCTGTTCATTAATTGAATTCTCTGTGGAAGATTAATAGAATACTTGAAATCAGTGGTCTAAAAAGCTCGTCTAGGCACCGCCTTGGCTCAAAGTTTAGGCAAAACACATCGTTTCGTACCTAGATCTTTTTTAAAAAACTTTTCATTTAACTCCAATTTCAAGTTTTTAAAAGATTTTGTCTGTACAAAAGATTTTATATTATGCTTTCATCCTATATTTTACTAATTTTGATTATATTCTTTGTAGAGTTATTTGTTTAAAAAATGATTGAACTTTGGATTGTGTCACTAAGACATCATTGAACTTTAAAGTGTTGATAATACATAACTAGCTTTGTTACTTAAAATACTCTCCGTCCATCACTTGTTAGAATTCAGTTTGTTGGCTTAGATGAACTGCCTATGTGGCACATAGAATTTCAACGCTGTACAAATTGTCGTTCAATTCTCTCAAGAAATGATCAATGGAAAACATTTATGAAAAATATATTTTAAAGTTCAATGAGGTTCACCTAAAAAGAACAAAAAAGGCTTGGTCTGTCCACCATAACTCGACTGCTTGCGATCATATCGACGTTTCCCCTTGAGCAGCTAAGCTATCTTTTCCTTTTTTGTACTTCTTAACCTTATGCAAAGGTGTGCTTTCTGCACTCCTTGGATTTGCAGTAGGTCTTCTTTGTCTTCGGAACGTTCATCTGGAAACATCATTTCACGATTAAACACTTGAGATGCCAAAAGTATGAAACAGTTGAAAATAAAATTATTAGCAAAAATACTGAAATGGCACATAAAAGTAAACCTAGTGCTTCAAACTGTGTACAGCATGCAGCAACTAAAGATAAACAAATAAATAGAAAACATTGCAATTTGGAGGTAAAGAATCAAGAACTTGGAAAAAAATCATGGGTTTTTCTATTTGTACCGAAAATGAATGACAAGGAGTTTGAAAACCTCTCACATGCGCGCCGGCCCCATGTGAATAAAAAAGTTCCAAAAAATGTGGATAAAAAAGTTCCAAAAATGTGGGTCTTCCTTTTATTGTGACTGTTCGGTCAAAGTGTTTGTTAACCATTTTCGATAAGTGAAGCATGGTTCTAAAAACATACATAGTTATCTAGAGTGATTAGCGAACTGTAGTCAAATGACAAGATTGGAATCAGATTAGAGAACCCCCAAAATCTTGAAAAATTGTTCCAAAAGACCATCTTAAACATAGTGGGAAGACAACTTGATACTAAACAAAGGGACCTTGAGAAAAAATCTTATGTGAGTTGACAATAATTCAACTGGTGCAATCAAGAACAAATCAGAGGTAGCTTACATATGCAGCAGCTACGTTCCACGGGCTGGCATAATAAACTATTTTTCTAAACTCAACCAAAAATAATTCTCAGCAGTCAGCACCCAAATTATCTGGTTTCATCAAACTAACCCCGATCCTGTTGGGCCAAATCGGGGCCCAAATTCAGCTTAGACTTTTCATTTGCATTTTCACTCTCATGTGTCAAATTATAGTCCTCAAAACCCTGGACTTTACAGCATTAGTAACTGAGGAAATTACACCAAGCCCTACTTTTAAATTACCATTTTCATAAATCAATTTTATAGTTTAACTTTTCAAAAATCAGGTTTTTTATGTTTAATTAAATAATAATTAATTAATTATAAAATTTCATCCCAATTAATAATTTAATCCCAAAATCAAACATAAATTCATCATTGCCCGTCCCAATATTCTCTCCACCGCTCTCTTCTCTCCTCCCTCTCCGCCGCGACGACCACCGTCTCATTATTCTCTCCTCTCGTCGATCTTTTCTCCCTCTCCACCGCGAAGGCTGTTGGCTTTTCTTCCCATCCTCTCCCCCTCTCGTCTTCATTCTTCACTCGTCACTTTCCTAGGATTTCGCAGATCCAACCGTATATTTCCTCTACCTCACCGTTCTTCTCTCTCTCACACACTTCTCTCTTTGATCCTACGAAGTAGCAGGCGCAGCCGGTCAGATCTGATTTTTTTTTAGTGGTGCATTGCGGTGGCGGTGGAGTGTGGGATGCAGTCTGATGGTTGGGTGAGTTTTGCTTTGGTGGCATGGATGGGTTAGTGTTTATCTCTAGATCAGATAAACACTAAATTTCAAATGGAATCTCCAAGAAATGAACAAAATATCAAAATGAAATGGTAGAGATTTTATTTTCGAGCCGCTATTTTTTCTGCTTCTGCTGTTGGCATGTATTAAATGCTCTCTTTTGGAGTTTTGACTTTTTGTTCTTTTCTCTTTTTTGCCCCTTAATGGAGTACTGTAGAGTGTAGATTACTGTAATTATTTTCTTGAAATTATTTTTTTGTAACCAATAATTTGGTTAATTTGTGACTAGTAGTAAATTAGATAAAATGTGACCAATGAATAAATTGTGACTTAAAT
>CAIGRO010060794.1:0-17901 GCA_903798355.1 Fraxinus baroniana
AATTTGGTCAATTTTGACTTTTTTGATCAATTAACGGTCAACTAGACGGAAACCGTCCATTTGGACTCCGGATGCGAATTGTTTAAAGGTTTGGTATCGTGGCTGCAGTTTTTCCTAAATAAAATGTCTAAGAGAACAAAGTTAAAAAAAAAATGATCAACAACTTAACAAAATGAAAAACACGCTAAATGAAGGCAAAGATGTTCATTTGCACTTTTTCCATGTATGAAATGGATAAAGAAAACATTTTAACTATTTTTGTTACTTGCCATTTTTCTTCCCAAAAATAATTTTCTCTCAACTACCTAGGTTTTCTTTGCACTTTTTGTTACCATTATTATCAGTTGCTATTGATAGGTGCATTTTTGTGCACTTATTCGAGTCATATTACTAACATTTTGTGTCATTTTAGTATTGAGTTTTACTTAACTTGGATTAATTTTATTTTATTTCAGTTTTGAATTCATTTCTAAGCAATTAAAAAAGAAAGAATGATAAATTGGCCAATGGATGGGAGTTTGTGGATTAATATGCATTTGAATAAAAGTTGAATTACTAAAATCAAAGTAATTTAATGTGGATAGCCAACATGAAAGAAAGAATGAAGAAAATGACAAATAAAAATTCGAAAAGTTTTTATAACTGGGCAGCCGAGCATATAGGTTGGGCGGCCGCCCGGCCCTTAACCTTAATTACAGTGGCTACTTAGTATGCATGGACAGTCACCCCGTTTATACTTGGGAGCTTGCTCGTGCCAATTCAACTAAAAAATTCTATTTCCTTCGGAATTCAATTCCAACAAGGAAACTTTTGTTTGTGCCATAATATGCATGATTTTTGGAAATCTTTGGGAACTCTTTAGAGGGATTATGAATACCAACTCTCAAAACATAATTAAATGGTGGAGAATTAATTGCAAAAGGAGGCAAAGAATACATTAAGCCCCTGTTTGAAACCCATTTTGGGTTGAAATTTTTTTTTAGAATAGTGATTGATGTAAGAATGTGTGGTGGAAAAGTGATGAAAAGTTTTTGATTTGTGTGTAATATTATTTTATCAGGAGAATGTGTGGTTGAAATAAAAAATGAGAATGAGAAAGAGAAAGAGAAAGAGAAATGAATGGGTGTCAAACGGGGGCTAGATGTCATTTTACTTGAATTGGTGTTGAATGAGGGATTTGCACTAATCAATGCATAAAAAATATTTTATTGAAAAATTTCTAAGAATGTGTGGTGGAAAAGTGATGAAAAGTTTTTGATTTGTGTGTAATATTATTTTATCAGGAGAATGTGTGGTTGAAATAAAAAATGAGAATGAGAAAGAGAAAGAGAAATGAATGGGTGCCAAACGGGGGCTAAGCTTCAATTTCAAGAACTTCAAGATTGAATTCAAGAATTTTCGGGTGATGAACAATATTTATATCTTTTGTTTTCTTCTTCACAACATGTTAGACTAGATTTATCTGTGTTAGAAAAACGATGAACCTTGTAATATATATGAATTCTTAATCTTTAATTTTACATATATGATATTGAAAACACATTTTTGGAATTTGAATGATTTACATGATTATCTTCTCTCTGATTATTGTGCACGATAATTGTATGAATTTGGTGGTTTATTTTATGCGTTCGAAATAAGGAAAACATGTTCAACATAGTGTAAATCGTCACTGACCAATATGAGATAAAAATATACCGCTACACTCTATGTGAATCTTTAAGTGTTCATAAAAATTCACACTTTTATATGTTCACATCCGTTATAAAAATATAGTCGAATCATATATGAAAGTAAATTTAATATTGCTCGAAAGAAATTGTTAAATAAAACGGGAACATTGATTTTTCAAAATACAATCTTGTTGTCAAAGTGTAGAACTAAGGTTAAAAATTATTATTGTATGGAAATTCGGGATCCTGTTTGTCATTTATTAAAGACATCAATTTGCATTTAGCATAATTTGCATTTAGTTTAGTTAGTTTATTCATAATTGTATAAATAGATTAATTTTTTCATAATTTTGTCACAAATAAACACATCATATTCATATTTCGGTTAAGGCCACGATAATTAAAATTGAACAAAATTAATCTCTATGCGACGATACTTGAATTCAAATCCATTTTATTACTTGTTAATGAATCATACACTTGCGATGCTTTTAATTCGAAAAATATTTTTGTGAACAACTATACTTTCAAATAGAAATCATTTAAAGAATGGAGCACGTAAATAACATCATCATTTGCAGTCTTGAACATATATTCCACTTCAACACCACCATCCATCAATTTTTCGTCCAGTTTATGATTTTTCAAGCATTAAGGTTTGTCTAACCAACAAGGTGTATAGTTTTTGAATGTCTAAATTTCAACATGTCAGAGGTGCGATTTATTAAAATTCATCAGAACTGTGAGTAGAAATATTCTTCAAAATTACATCTTTGTTCATATTTTTTTCTTATTGTAATAGATGAGTATTTCCCGCTGAAAACTCCCCCAAAATCAAGTTGTTTCGATTTAAAACAGGAAAAAAAAAAAAAAAAAAAATAAAAAAAAATCATGATATCAAGTATATGATAGAACTTTTTTGGATTCTTTTTGCATGGAAAAATGAAAATCAGAGTCACAATGGCATTCTCTTGGACTCGGATTATTTGGGTAGTTTAAGATTTTAGCGTTCTATGGTAAATTTAGATTTTTCTTTTGACTAAGTTTTTTCTTAGCTAGTATTTCAATTAGTATCTTTGATTAGGATTTTTACAATGGTAGTTTGAAATTTCTTTATAGAATCGGAAAATAAGAAAGCTAGGGTTTCTCAATTGTGTATCAAATTTTCAATATTATGTATGAATCGATCACGAAGTTTAAACTTTCGGTATTGTACGTGAATCAACATGTCTTTGATGTATAATTTTCTAGTGTTCAAGAGAGAATTAACAAGAACTAGAAAGTTGTTGAGAATTTCGTGTTTTCACACTCCCCTTCCTTACATTATATTATTTACTTGCACATTTTTTTTTTTTTTTTTTTTTGGGATAAGGAAAAATGAGGAATTCTCATAAAACCATCTTTCATCACATATGCATTGTAAACACATGCTTGCATATATTTAACTACTAATTTGTATAAAATTGTTGAATACTACTACATTGAACGATGGTTTTGGAAGATGAAGTCTTCAATTTGAAAAGTCGAAGTCTTGACAAGAGAAACAAGATCAAGTTACTTGTTCGGAAAACAACATATATTGAACTGTCTTTTGAGCCACTCTTTGGTAGACTCGCTTTGAATAGTACTCTCATGCACTCTATATGAAGAATTGAGATTGTTTGTGTTGAACAATCAAGAATGAAGTGAGCAAAAACCAAATCAGTTAAAAATATAATTCTAGTTTTAATCTCCATGTCTCTTTCAAGAAAAAATATACTTACTCGTATGTGCGTCTTATCCATTTTATTTCGTACATACAAACATGTAGAGGTGGATAAAAAGACAGACAAACAAGAACACAGAAAACCCATAACGATACTCAGGTGGCCCAACCTCAATTATAATATTAGCGCACAAACTTGAGTGGAAAATTTGCCAGAAAATGAAACACAACTCGTGGAGACCTAAGATTGCGTATTTTATTGTCTGTCTTCAAAATTTATTTCAACCTAACGATCAATGCATCCTTATATTCTAAGCACCCACTAAATGCAAATACAGAAGTTGTAGAAAACCCCTTATACCATTTCACTATTCTTAAAGATATGGCTGAAGAATGCAATGAAAGTTCTGTTGCTGCCACCACTTCCTCCTTGTATAATTGGTGGCCAGATCTTCATGTAAATTCTTTATCTTCTTGGAGTACAAACAATCCATGGAGCCAACAAAATAATAGCTCCAACTCTTCTGGTGAAGAGGATGTTTCCATGTTTACGACATACACAAATGTTTCTAATCAGTCTGGTGTCAGTATTGAGTCGTCGCGCAGACTAGTTGAAAGTGTATCGACTAATGAACTGGTTGGCGAAACGGGTTCTGATGATCAGCCATGGAGCCATGTTATTTTGTAAGTATTAATGATTGTTATTGGATTCTTAGCTAATAGAAGTTTTTATTTTCATTCCAAAATTTTGGATGTATCCTTGTTTTTTTTTTCCTTTTCTTGTTTAGTAGTGGCATCCGTAGTGCTATTTGTTTTTTACTCATTCTGGTAGGTGAGAAAAGAAAGATTTATTCAAGAAAAAGAGAAACGTTTACTTTGTAGGGTTGGTGAAGATAGCTTGAGTGGTCAATAATATATAGTTCAGTTCTATTTTATAACTCGTTCTTGAGCCCAAATTCGAATCATTGTTTCTATTGAGACAATTTGAATCATATGCAGAACTGGAAGCAATGGAGACTTGCAGAATAGTCAAGATGTAGGAGAGAATTTACTTGATGAATTTTCTTCGAAAAATTTGCCGATTAGAAAGTTTGATCCTCATTATGACTACTTGAAGAAAATGGACAACGGATGGGATTTCACAACTTCCTTATATTCAAATTATACTAACAAACAGTTCGATGAGAGCTCAGTTCAAACTGGAAGGCTAAACAAGCTATCAAATTCAGTCTGCAATCACCAGTTTGGTTCATGTTCATGCTATACATCATTAAGTTCTATATTAAACCATAGTGGCAACAATTTGACATCGACTGGAGGATACATGGACAAGAATTTCAGCTCAGCATCAAGTCGAAATGGTAATGAAATGAAAGTAGAAAATGAAGGAGGCATTGATGCAACAAGGACTGCATTTCCTAGGTTGTACAGCAGTACTAATGGAGGGTCCAAATATCAAATGAGATCTATCAAGAACACAGCCGTAGGTGCTGATCGTGGCAGATATCACAGCGGATTAATTTTGCCAGATACGCAATGGAATAATTCGAAAAGTTTGGCTGATCTTTTAACTTTTAGTAGTTATTCTAACAAGCCATTCATCGATATCAATTCATCTAAATCCGAACTCGAAACTTCGAATTTATCAGATTCTAAGAAGAGGGAGCTACAAACTTCCCATCAAGTAAGCTCTCCTGTCATCTTCTTCCTCTTCAACCAATACTTATCAATATTGAGTGAAAATTTTCAAATAATCCAAGCAACTAGAGTGCGCTATGAATACCTAATTTTCTTCTTATTTTTTTGATCTTCCTGAATAAAGATTCAGCCTGCAATAGCAACAAGCTCTACAGTAACAAGAAGCAACGTGAGGGCACAACGAGCTAGAACTCATGAAGGAAAGAAGAAACGAAGTGAAGAGAGTTCAGATATCGGCACAGGCACAGTTGTGAAAAAGCCTATGCTTCAACATCCAACAGTCTCATCTACAAAGGTAATTGTAGTTTAACAATCACCTAGCCTTCAGCAATGTAAAAAATCAGTCTTGTAGCCGTGTTTTTTGGTAGTGTGACGAAAAAAACGATGTATGAGCCTGCTGTGAATTGTTTTTGTTGATCTTTAGACACAGGTTCCCAAAGTGAAGCTTACAGAAAAAATCACAGCTCTTCAGCAAATTGTATCGCCATTCGGAAAGGTTAGATATTAGCCTTAATATCAAGATTATAGCTGATTTATTTAAAATTCTTAAAATTTGTGGATTTATAATTTGTTGGTTTTAATGTTTTAGACTGACACAGCATCTGTGTTATGGGATTCTATTTGCTACATAAGGTTTCTACAAGAACAAATACAGGTGATTACAGAATTAATACAAACTCTTCCTATTTTTCAAAATTATTTCAAACTGATATTAGGTAAAATTAAAGGAAAGTATATTTTCATGTCTGTCTGCAGCTATTGATGAACAACCCCTCCATGAAGAGCAACTCATGCAAGGTGATCATTTAAAATAAGCATCACAAAGGAAAAATAAAAATGAAAATTCCATTTTGTTTTTCTAACAATGCATGCACAAAGCTTCGACTGGAAAAGACATATTCCCTGTTTGGTTTAGCTAAAAAAGTTGAAAAACTTTTAACTCGGTCAGCAATTAATTTTTAACTACGTATTTATGGGACCCACAACTTTTATCGAAACTTATTGGTATGCAGGATCCGTGGAGAGGATCGGATAGGAGGGAAGTGGAGGCTGATCTGAGGAGTCGAGGTCTTTGTTTAGTTCCAATTTCTTGTACACCTCAAATATATGGCGACAACAATGGGCCTGACTACCTTACTCCACCGTGTAGAGGATGTTTGTACAAATGAAATAATTTCTAAGGAGGCAAAGGTTGGTCGATGGTCACAAATAAATTAAGTTTGTTATTAATAAATTGTTTAGTTAACCATGGATAATGATCGATTTGTATACAATGTAATGAATTCTGAGCTGTACTGCACAATGTATAAACTTATATTTATTCCACCATCTCAAGCCTAAATGAACTACATTGATTTAATGAAATGTCTTCCCATTACTTCAAGTGGTATTTGCAATATACGTCCCAAATCTTTCAAAAATATACCAGGAGGTTCCCAAACCTTTCAATAAATATGCCTTGAAAGATTTGGATGGACCGGGCTTTAGGAAAGGGTGTAGAGGGGAAGTCGAAGTGGGGAAAGAAGCCACAATTCTATTAATTAGATTCCGCTCAATGTAGACCTTGTTAGCGGTACATCATCAGGAAGAGATGTAAAAAAAGGATTCTCCTTGCCGCCTGGATACACTGGAATAGTGAAGGAAAGAAGCCACAATTCTATTAATTAGATTCCGCTCAAATCCAAGCTTTCAAGAAAAAAAAGGGATTTAAAGCTAAATGAAAAAGATGGATTCTGTGGACGATTTTCATCCAAAAGATTGTGAGTTAATTAAGCCTCCATTTGGATACTCAATTTTATAAATGGTTTATAAACTCAGTCAAAGTTAAACATTAATTTTATAATACATCTTCATAAATTATTTATAAATTTGTAAAATGGAGACTAAAACTTCATCAATGAACAATTTAATTTAGGGCAAATAGTCATCACGTAATTCCATTTAAAATAATTGTAAAAAAAAAATTAACAAAAAAAGAGAGAGATGAGAATGAAAAGAAAAAATGAAAATGTTTCATCTTTCTTCAAGAAGTTAATTATGATTTTAATTCTTAAATGTATCCATGTATCGTTAGTTCTTTAAAATGTGAAATAATTGACAATGAAGACGTATTAATTTAGCGAGGATCGGATCGGGCATGTTCAAGAAAGAACTATCCAATACCAAAGTAAAATAAAGATAAGTCCAATCAAGAGTTAAAACCCAACATTCTGACCGGTGGACGAACATTGGATGACAAGCAGATTCACCAACCAGTCTACATTGGTAGGGTACGAGATTTAGCTGAGTACAATAACGAAACGAATCTTAGGTTCAGATTTCTTCTTTATAAAAAGAAAAAAACCGCCCCGTCCCGCCCCGCCCCTAGAGCATCGTAGAGGAGGTAAATCGTGGAATGTACCTCAACAGACCAAAGTACAAGAACTACCGTACCGATGCCCACAAAGAGTCCAATTTCAAACCTTGTTAAAGCCAGAAATTGAACCCTCACACTGTGACTGTCAGCTCAGCTGAGATTACCTCGCTTCTGTCCTTTGCACCACTAAACTATACCCCAGAGAGCCAGATTTCTTCTTTATATATAAGCTGTGTTCTGCTGCATCAGATACATCATTTATACATGTCCATATACACCATATTTGGGAAAAGGCAACTTTTCAATTACTATATTATCTTCATTAACAGAGGCGAAATTGCAACCAGAACATACACACAAAACAAATGGTTTGGCACTCTGTTTCAATATCATAGCATTGTTCATTTCTTCACCTTGCTTGTCATGCACACAACGGGAGGAAAGACTGGAGAAAAGAAACAAAAACACAAGAATGAAAGGCATCGATTATGACTGGCAAACGAAACAATTTGCACTAAAGAGGAGAAAAAAAAAAAAAAGCAAAGCAGATTTCACCATTCTCTATTAGTTCACAATTCACTGAAGATCTACAATATGTGAAGTGAGAACAAGCTTAACAGTTCACGAGCCACTACTTGCCATACAAACACCGGTGTGTTCTTGAATTCCATTTCAGGCAGAAGTTTGTCCCCAATGCCAACTCGCCGTGAAGTTAACTTTGAAAACAACCCATCCATCACAAGACTCCTGTTTCCATCATTTAACATCTCTTCACCTTCAACGGAAGGGCTGATATTGAGTGACTCCACGTTTTGGAGGCAACTTCCTCAGTATGAAAAGGACAAGCGACGAAGGTATTATCTCTACTAACTGCAAATCAATGTATTATATATTAGAATTGACATATTCAAACATGCTAAAAGTGTTAATTAGCTGAAAAAAGATGACACATCAAGCATCAGTAAGATATTTAAGAAGTGGCAGATGAAACTATGAAGGCAAAAACCAAGCCTTTTTCTGTCTCAGTAAACAAATGACATAAATAGGCACTAATTACAGGATGAAATAGAAATGTAAGGGACAGAAAGGCAACATGAACTATCCACTATAAGCTTAGCATACTTAACAGAAGAAATGATTTGACCAGAATATTTTCTTTGGCTTATCTATTTTCTTTTTTTCATCTTAATCTGTTTCTAACTCACATTTATCTCGCTCCCTCTCCTTTCTCCACCTCCTGCAGATTCTTCTTTCAGGCGCTTGGGCTTGAAAGAGAGAGTGTGGAAAATGAGAAAAACGAAAAAAATGTTGCTCTTGACAAAACAAAATAAAGATAAAAAGAAGAGTGGTGGGGACATGCCGTGTAGATATGAAAAATTCTATCATAAAGTGATAATTTATGAGAGATGAGACTAGGGCATGTGTGATGTAGATTTTTTGAGAACAGATTTAGTGAAAAGTGATTTTTTTAGAAAGTGGTTACAAAATAAGCAAAATTATTTTATTGGGAGAATATATGGACGAAAATGAATTTGAAGAAATATAAGTTTTAAAGAATTTGTTCCAAACAGTAATCTGTTATTTTTGTTTTCGAATTTTCCAACTTCCTTCTCATTTATCATATTAAAAAAAAAAGGTGAAAAATGGACAAACAGTCAAAACAGCAAGAAATTTACAAAATTCATCTTCCTTTCCCATCTCATTTTTTCTCTTACATTTTCCCTTGACCTTAGTTTCCTTCGTTCCCATAGCTATCCAAGTCCAAAAGGATACCAAAATCAGAATAACTCTACCGTGTTAATGTCAAATTTACTTATATTCAAATATTAATCGATTAGAATCAACTCCTCAACATTGGAAAAGCCTTTCTAGAAAAGTTTTGCAATTCAGTTTCTTTTTAATGAAACCCAACAATTTAATCTGGACATAACGAAAAACTCACTAAAATCATTTCAAAAACTCCTATATTATGTATGACATATGAATGTTTCCTTTAACCAAATTGCATTTTCCCTGCCCAGTCCCATACTTCTCATTTCCACTCAAGCCCAGGTCTCAATGATGCCAAACATACATCCCAGAGGTTGATTGCCATTTTCAATTTTAGGAGGATAAGATTTCCCACAACGCCACACAGAGGGCTTATTTTGTTGAAGTGGTTAGGATGTACAAAGGAGATCTGTGTACTTGTGTGTCTAGTCTGCTTGGTGCGATTTTAAAATTTACAGGCTAAGAAACAGACAACAGTCGGACATATCCAACACAGAGGGACATGCTCCAAATATATATCCATTATTTTTCTGAATCTCAAACATTGTAAGAGCATGAAGATGTATCTATTATTTCTATAATTACAAATACTGCTAAACATGAACATATAAGTGAACTTGTTAAATAGCAGCCATTGTAGATTTGCTGCACAAACCAAATAAGATTTCTTGGCCACATTCACAGAATGATGCGATCCACCAGTTACAAAAAATGATAGGCCTAATATTAGTGGTAAACATAGAGCAAGTCAACCTATTTCTTGCCACTTCATTTTAATGAATTTTCTCTTACAAAAATACTCATCATGTCAACACACTTTGGAAAAAGATAAACTAGACCTCATAAAGATAAAAGTATTACATATTTTTTTTTTATAACCGTGGATGTTCTAGTCAGCTTGCGCGCACCTCGACTAATCCCACGGGACTCTGAAGTTTACAGTCGGTACTCACCTCAATAGCCCTGAGGGGACTCGAGTTGGTGACCATTGGGAGCAAACTCAAGGCCTGACCAATTGAGCAACCCCTCAGGATTATAAAAGCATTACATATGCAACAAGAATTTAGGATTCTGTCCACTTTTGGTTGTACATAATATGCTAAAAAATGTTTATTTGAGAACTATTAAATTAGCATTGAAACTATGTTTTTTACAGAAGGGAAGGCTGAAAAACACACAAGATACTTCATCGTCTTGAAAATAGAAATTCCCAAGTCCTGACAGTTCAAACCCTCATTTGGTTTTCACTGTGACCGTATAGAAAATACTCTTCAAGGGTGTGTATGTCACAAAAGTGTGACAGAAACGGAAGGGCTAGAAGATATAACCTAGTGATGCCGGATGCAAGAGGAGAATAGTAGGAGAAGGGGGAAGGGGAGAGAAGAAGAGAAAGGAGGGCGAAAAGAGAGAAGAGGGGAAGAGGAAGAGAGAAATTGGGGGAGAATATCAATTATTTCATTATCAAAGGTTGTATTGATTACATCGCATAACTACCTTCATATAGGGTTTCAAACACATAACTAAGGAAAGAAATGATATAAAAGTTATTAAATCATACTCTAATCCTATTCCCTAAAATAGGAATCAAAATAGGAAACTAAATAATTAAAATCCCTTATAATACTTCATCGCCTAGGAGTTCTCATTCTGAACCCTCGTGCTGCGTGTTACTCCACCTCCCACCCCACCTTCTCTCACACACAATGAGAGGAAAAAAAAAAAGACATTGCAATCGTTGGGCCATACACTGGAATACCACAAGAAGCCAATAGATGTCCTCTAAATACACATACATATCATTATCCGAATTCATTTTACCAACTCCCCGAGATAACTGATCGCTCACCGACCCCCTATATTCCAACTTCCAATTCATCTTCATATTCATTAGAAATTTTCTGGAGCATATTTGTGGATATTCGTGCTCTCATAGAGAATCTAATACTTAATAGATAACTCTGTTCTCAATCACCTAAATACTGCACACTTCCTGCTCTGATATAATATCCAAATCTCAGATTAATAAAATAGAAAATTAAAGAGGTAAAGAACATGTTAAACTAGAATATGCTCAAGACATGAGAATGTTCATAACTTCAACAAATCAAAGGAAAAGGAAAATCAAAATCAACGAAATCTGACTGTCTGGAACATTTGTTTTCCGTTGTTTTTGATAATTACTAAAATTCCAAAATCAAGATAAAATTTCAAGTCCACCATGCCCAAAATAAACAGTAAACAGAGGAGCAGTATTATTTTATTAGCATCAATCTCTATCATATAAACATAATAACTACTTTAGTAATTAACAAAGCTTACCAGGTAATATATAAAGTTTAAAACGGGGTGGTCCAAAACATCCAAGTCTGTGGCTTTATCAAATGCATTAAAGCACATCTGTAGACAATAACACAGTAATAGAAACACAAGTCAGATCATTGGAGAAATAATAATTTAAGAAAGGCTTATATTATGCACTTCATCAACATCATCTACTTTGGATTAGTAATCAACAAAATACATGGATTAACAAAAAAAAATGCAACCACGACTTGAATATTAAACCACTGGAATCTCATTTAGATGAAGTTTATAAACTTTTTACTCCTGCAGCTCAACCACACAATAAGATGTGAAGTAACGAAGAAGACTGGACTTACCATAATACATCGAATGAGAAAACATGTAAAACATATTGTGGTTACATAGCCAACCTGAATGGGTGAAAATGTTAGGGAAACAAAATTTAAAACATAAATGCTTGAAGAATATGTTCTGTAACTTGGAACATACCTCCTGTAGCTTCTTGCGTCTTCCTTTTGATTCTACTGGGAATCGCTGTAACATTAAGAACAACCTGAATGAAGAAGAAAATAAGAGTTCAAGATTAAAATGATTATATAAAGAATCCACAAAAACCTTGTACCCAGCAGATACCAAATATATAACCAGAAATCAATCAAATTCTAAATTAATAACTGAGTCCTATGAGATTAACTTGTGGGAATCTCAGTCACAAGGATACGGACAAGTGGAGAATATCAATTTCACTTGAGACCCCACATTCACAGATGAATGTTCTTTTCCTTTCTCAGCAACATATATACTCATAGTTAAAATAATTCTCTAATACGAGATTATCATTATTATTTATGGCGACCTTCTGTACACCAGCATTTACTTCAATAGAAAAAGATGTGCAAGGAGGTAATTTTTGGTTATAGAAACAAATTAACGATTTATGAGTTTGCTGCATCTATACCGACCAAATACATGAGAAAACTTAAACCACTGTATGGGCTCCATTTTTCCAAAACTCATTTTCAACGTCACATTCTCCCATAAAATAATATTACAAGTAAATCGAAAACCTTTCATTATTTTTTAACCACGCTCTCTCCAAAAAAATCACCATTCCAAAACACATTTCCCCCAAATTCTCATTTTAATGGAGCCCAAACAGGGGCTAAATAAAATCCAATTGCATTATTGGAAAGGTGAGAGATGGTGACATTGCATATGATTGTTTCCCAACTTTGCATTAATTTACATTGTTCAAGAAGCTCACTTCCAGAACCACAGTCAAATCTCAAAGTGACGAAACATAATTACCTTCCACCATAAAGAAGAAACCCCAGTGCTGCAAATAAAGACACACCTGCCAATTGATATATGCTTTTAGCAACTCAAAGTTAAGAACGCATACGCAGTATAATTTAATGGAAAATCTAAAATAAAAACCTGCAAAGAACATCTTTGACAGGACTATCAAAAGTGGGACGGGCTTCCACCATATAATTAACCACAAAAGTATCTGAAAAAAAAATAAAAAATAAAGTTAGTCAACCAATAAATGCAAACTTCAGAAAAGATACATGTAGAAATTCATATATAAATTGTATCGATACTTTACTCCTCAGCAGATTAGCATTTTGCCACAGCATCACATTATAATGTATGTGAAGTATATTTAGACTTGCTACAAAACTACTGATAACAATTTAAATTTTATCAATATTTTGTAATTAACTAAGTCCAATTTTAGAGTGTTAAACTTTAACAGTTGGCGAAAATTATTAAAGCTTCTTGTTTCTATTTGAGTGTCTTCAAACTACCTATAATGTAATCATAGAGAAGTTCTCTTATCTGAAAATAAAATGATATCTTAAACAACATCATAAGGTCAACACATGGATACTATCTTTTCATTCATCTTGTGAAGTCATAATTGATGTAGATAAGTTCTTTTAATTTGATAACTAAACCACATGCCTACGAACCATGATTCAAAGTTCCAACCTCTTGTAAAGTTTCAATTGCATTTAATGAAACTTAAAACCAAGTTCATATAAACATATTTATACAAAAGTTAGCATAAAGCTTCCAAGAACAACTGAATGCTTAGTGGTCAATATGCGCCTCCCAATCCCAGACTCCTTTTCTACACCATAAATTCTAAGTCAAGAAAACTATACCAAATCACACATTTTCTCCTGACCTCAAAAAGTCACGTCTCAACAGAAGGAAAAAAAATAGAATAGATTCCACTCAATACTCTCCAAATGTAGACCATTCGAAAGTTCAAAAGATAAATTGTTGTGACAATCCTAATTGTACTGGTTATTCTTATCTCCACAACCATGTGCAAGAGTTGCAACTTGTAACATATCAAGCTGATTCAAATGTCATCACAACAAGACACCAGCCTCATTCAAACCAGGACACCCCAAATTTGACCTACCCAACTGTCAATTGGTAAATTACTGTCAAGGTTTCATCAAAAGGGATTTAAAGTAGTAGTCATTTGATGTGTAGATTTCAAGATGGTCAAAATCCTCTACAAGGACTATGTTAAGAGGATTCCAACTGGCATAAAACATAATGTCTGCCACAATACATCTTCAAGGATAGAAATTAAGAGAACTGACAAAAGTGGGATAAAACTACAAGACAAAGAACAAGAACTTTCATGAGGTCATCACAGCAAGGACAAATTGAAAAGAAGAATATAAGGAAGTTGAGCAAGCAATCACACCGAAGGTTGTAAGCACAATACCCAACAGCAGATGCATCCAATGCGAGCATAAATCAACAAGTTGCTTTTGCACAGAGAGATGCATGCAAAAGATTAACAGATAGAAGATGCGTCCAAAATGAGCATAAGTCAACAAGTTGCATTTGTATAAAGATATGCATACAAAAGATATAGAATAACTTCCTATCCAAGTAGATTTGTCAATGAAGCTGCGTCACGTATGATATTATCCATAGTGAAGGAAAAAATACACTCAAAAATATCCTAGCGATGCATACACTTCAAGAAAGTATCAAAGTTTATTTCAAAAAAAAAAAATGTCAGTGGAAGCTCACTTAATGCATATGACTACTGAAATAACATCTCCCCACCCACCCCATCTTCCCTCTCCTTCCAACAAGGAAAGTGAAGAGACAGAAAAAGAACTGTGACTGAATGCATCTGATTGATTTTTTTATTTTTATTTTTTTAATTCCTTTTAAACACTTCGTATCAAATTTATTATTAATTAATAAAAATGTCAATAAAGATTCCTTAATTATTCTCTACATTGATAGTACAAACAAATGGCAGCATAACATATCAAGTAGGAGAGGAGAAATTGAAAAGGCTGTCAAGAAAATCCATTTCCGAAACAGTCTATGCCTCGTAGATTGCAATCTTATCTAAACCCTCCCACTTGCTGAAACATATTTGGGCAAGAAATTTCACCTGAATGGCATACACCACAACATTAATTGTGTAGAAAGCAGGCCTCAGCCCATCCGTTGATACAGCGCGTGCCTACCAAACAGAAAAAAATAAATAAAATCAGAAATCAGACTAATTCAATGTAATGTAATGGCAAAAAGTTTATTATTAAAAGAAAAAATCTAACTGAACCTGGAAATAAATCTCTGCCCAGAACAACACTAGGAGCGCGTATGTTGTGAAAAACAAAAGACTAGGCATATCAAGCAAGATATGTTGGACAATCTATCAAAAACATAATGGCGAACGATATATCAGACAACTATAAACGATAGAATATAAACAAAGCAATAACATGCATCAAAGTAGATGATCTACTGACCTCTGGATTCAGCTTTTGTACGTCCCGACGAAATGCAAATACTAAGCATCGAACTAAAAAAACAAAAAGGACCAACAAATTATACCACAAGATAAGGGTTATAAATAAAAAAAATTATAATTCTATAATGAATAAAAGGTACAAACCTGCATTGACAAAGAAATTGAGAAAATGGAAAACCTTCTGTGTGGTCCAACCATACTCTGGCACTCGCAATTGTATCCTTACCAGTTGCACCTAGAATGAACACATTCCAGTTAAGTAGAAACAATATGCACAGATTAAGTGAAGCACTTGAAAATCAATTACATATAGATAGGTTAGTTATTTTATTAAACTAAAGAAACATAGGTCGTTCTAGTTCCTTGTTCTCTTGTCAACGGATTGCAAGAGATCAATAACAAAATAAATTCATAGCCAAGGTCAATAATCTTCAGGAAATTGCCCACCCTGATCTCAAAATTTAATGCAACTTATAGGAAAAATATCAATATTTATCAGCTAACTGAAAATAACAGTTTATCTTTTCAAACAGCTAAATCTTCTTTCACCCTCGCTTTTCTTTTAAAATTTATGGCTTCAAGTAAAACATCTGTAAAAAAACAGAAACCAGTAATTTATCTCGTAAAAAAAAAATTCAATGCTTTTTTTTTTATTCGTTCATTTATATAAAGGAGAATTCAACTTTCAATTCACAGCAAAATATTTACACGGAAACGGGGAAAGGGGAAATAATACGAATAACATTGAAAAGGAAACTTCTGAACGACGTAAAATTCACATCCTCAAATATTAAAAGAACAATTAATAAAACAAATAACCAATTATTCCTGAAATGAAAAGGAAAATCGATTTCATTACAAGAGCAACCGCGGCGACGATTCCAAACAGGGCAGCGAGGACGTGAAATATGCGATCCTGCCAAACGGGTGACTCGTTCATAACATCCCACCAACTCGTGGCATCTTTAAGACGGAGCATCACCGTAGCCGCCGATGTGCCCACGACCTCCGCTCCGGCAAGCGACATCGCCGGAGACCTACAATAGTATTTTATGCTCTGATTATCGAAAAGGGGCTGGATTCAATTTCGAAAAGCCCTTTGAGACCGAATATCGCTGTGATTCTGGGCGAGAATTGAATTTTATAAGGCGGCGAGAGAACGAACGAGAGGCGAGAATTGAATTTTATATCGTGGGCGTGGATGTTACGCGCTAACAAGGCTAATACACGTGGATGGATTGGTTTTATATTCATAGAAAGAATAGAAGACAGATAAAGCGGTTTGCATGTATGTTGGGTTGTAGTAAGTAATGTATTTTCAATCTCAATCTACAAAGGAAAGGATTTTGTAATAAGGCTCTGTTTGGTGGCCATTTTTATGAAAAAAAAAAATTTGTTTTGAATAGTTAATTTTTGGACAATATGTAGGAAAAAAGTGGCAAAATAATTTTTGAATTTACGTATTGTGTAAATGTGTGATTTAAAATGAATATGTAGAATAAAAAAAAATTTTGAAAAAATGGAAAAGTGTAATTATCGAAATGGTACACATAGGATTGGAACCTGTCAAAATAATTGGCTCAACAAATTACAAATTCAAATATGCTAGATGTACCTTGACATTTGATGTGTTTTTTGTTAAAAAAAGAATTGGATGGAAATTTGTTTATTTTTTAATTCATTTTTCTCTCTACTCTTATCAATAAAAAAATATTATATATAAATCCAAAAATTCGTCTTATTTTTTAACCATACATTTTTTTTTTAAAAAAAATTATTTCAAAATCTTTTTTTTTTTTTTATTTTTTTTTTTTTTTAAGTAATGGAGCTTAGGCTATATTTTAAACAAGTAAAAAGACCTAGTTGGTCCCCAAAAATATACATTTTGTTTGCAAAAGGTCCCTAAACTTTAATCTATTAACTTAACGAGATTTATGAGTCCGAAAACAAAATCTCATTTTACATTCAAAATACGAGGGACCTGTGAACGATTAATTTTAACTATATATTTACGGGATTCATAACTTTTCAATCATATATTTCATCAGCTTTTATCAATATCTAATAAAAATATATTAATCCCCACCAAACGGGGCATAATAGAAATTAGGCAGGTTCCCTAAACAAGAGTTGCATTTATTTTTCGTTACTCTTATAATTGCCCTGACATAATCCTTCGATGTAAAAAAATAAGTTTCAACGACGGGATACGTCAATGAGCATTTATTGAAATTGCATTTCAACAGATTATTTAAATATGATTAAATGTTCAAAATTCTGCAAAACTCCTAAATATTAGATTCTAGTTGGATATAAAATACTTGTTCGACGACAAAGCATTACATATAAAATAAATCTGCAAGTACAAAAAAATTTCATAGGTCTTTGTTCAAGACTGTTTGTGAAATTTTCCTATACTTATAGCATCTCTCTTACATATAACCACCAGACAAAGCATAAGTGCTTTGCTTTATTTATTGTTCATCAAGTAAATACTAACATATATACAAGCAGGGGCGGAGATAGGGCTGGGCTGGGGTGGGCTGTAGCCCACCCTTGCCCAAGCCCAGCCTATGTTTTTAAAAAAAAA
>CAIGRO010060818.1:0-16280 GCA_903798355.1 Fraxinus baroniana
GAGTCGGTTTGGTTTGGTCGGTTTGGTCGATTTTTCGATTTTTTTGCCCACCCCTTGATGCATGAGTTAAGATATTCAAGATCTTGCTATCCGTTAACTTTTTTTTTTCTGATATATACGTCTCGCTTATCCTTTCAGGTTACCACTACATCTACATTACTCGTACAATCATACTCACATTAGTTAATAAAGGTATACATATTTAATATGCAATACTAAAAATAGTAGATAATCAATGGATCAAATTACTTATTTTGATAGAATATATATATATGGTCATGAAGAAGTCAGATGTCTCTAACATGTACATCTGATGCAAAGCCCATAGAAAAATAAGGAGAAAGCAAAGGGTCCTAAGATTAACGCGAATGACGTTAATTCACACAAATTCATCACCATATTTCACCATTCAAGACCTCCATAACATAAGCGTCCACTTCTCCCTCCCTCAACCAAATAGCTTCCTTTTTCTCTCCCCCTATTCGCAAGAAGGGCCAAGGAGGAAAAGTTAATTAAAATATCCTAATCATTTTTCGATCATTTGGTGTGAACTGATATCGATGGGTTCCCGTGCTGGGCTTGTTTTCCTGTTCCTCTTGGCCATAGCCTCTACCATGGCTATGGTGGCGCAGTCCTCTGGAACCAATGACTTGTTGTATGGTGCTCTCATCCCCCAAGATGGTCATGGGTCTATGGACCTCGATGTAGACGAATTGATGATGGAGTCTGAAACTTCTCGCCGTCAGTTGTATAACTCAAGGTACATTAGCTACGATGCCCTGAGGAGGAACAATATCCCATGTAACCGCCGTGGAAACTCATACTACAATTGCAAGAACCGCCAAAAGGCAAATCCCTATCGTCGTGGCTGCACCAAGGCCACCAGATGTGCTAGAGCTTATTGAGAGACGAAACACTTTATTTGAATGCATGCATGAGCGTGGTATAAAGGTTTCATTTAGAGATTGTTTGAATGTGCTTTATAACCGTAGGAATAAAAAACAAGAAATGGTGTCAAATCTTGTGGGTAATTATTATAATTTATTGAATACTTGAAGTTTAATTGTCGAAAAAATTAAATAAAATTTATTATTATCTGTCCTCTAATTTTATTTTTCTAATTCTTTGATTCACATAATATCATGCTTTCTGAACGGCATCATTTGAGCATTTTGTTGATATATATTTGTTATGTTCCCCCCATCAAATCTTAAAAATTTAACTGCACTTGGCAACGATAAAACAAGTTTAACTTTTCTTTTGATAAAATAATTCATATACCGTCTTCGGATAGTAATTAACCCGTATTTGGCCCCAGTTTTTTAAAACTCATTTTTTCTCATATTTATTTCAATCATACGATTCATGAAATCCACAATTTATATTAACTTTTCAATATTTTATTGGAATGTGCATTTCAGTATATTCAGGATCGAGAGGTCTTCACTACATTAGAAAGGATAAAAGCGATAGATGACAACCAAAGAGAAAAGAGCAAAGTAAAAATAAGCAGTATTTTATTGCAAAAATATGATGTTATTCACACAGTAAACAAGGGCAAGCTCAACATCATGCCTTTAAACATTGCATTATATAAAAATAAAAAGCAATCAAACAATATTTTGGTTGATAACACTGTCATGCTTTTTGAATCAAAAAAGAGAGAAAAAAAATGAGGAAGATGACACGAAGAATTTCGAGAGAGGATAGCCAGTAGTTGCCGAGAGGAGTTAAATACAACATACAAATTGAAGAACAAAATTGGCCGAGAACAATTAATTGGCCAAGCCATCATCAGCAAGAAACTCGGGAACTCAGCATTACGGAATACTCAAAACAACCACCATCGCCTTCGACCCTGCTTTCTCTGCAGCAAATAAGCAAGTGTGAGGCATGCACAATATACATTACTAGTGGTAAAAACCAGTTTTACAGTGCCCATACGCAATATATTACTAGAGGTAAACCCAGTTTTTGCTTTGATAAGGTGATATTATAAACAAGATGCTCCATGTAAAATTCTCTTAATCGCGGTTACTTGTCATTTCATTTATATTAAAAGGCTATTTCACGTGTAATTTAATATTCACTTTACATGCAATTCAATTAAAAATGTCACTATATATAATCAAGCTGTTTTTAATAAAAATCACTGCATTTTTGCAATACGTTAATGTACCAGAATCATCACAGCAGTTCGCATAAGAAAACGGAAAATATTTCAATTTGAAATTTCTGAGGGTGTCAAAAGTGATGTATGCACAAAATGAAAAGGAAATGAAAAGAAACTGTTCTCAAGCTTCTGTTTCATTGGCTCTTGATCATATTACTAGAACTCAAAATAAGGAAAGAGAGGCAGGTTTGGCCGAACAATCTGGTCCTCTAGTACACATAATCAAATCTTGGCCTGCTAAGAGTCTTTGGCCTCCATTAAGCATTTGTTCTATCCACATGCATGGGCAACTAATTAGAGATGATGACTTGTTTACTTATATAGTTTAAAATCCTGTTAATTAATCTTTTCAATACTCAAAACCTTTATGTAAGAGAGTTGGTCCAAAAGTTTGTCAAGCAATTTAAATTTTCAACCCCAAAGACTAACATGATAGACTAATTGCAAAAGCAAGATGAGAGAAGAAACCTTTTGGTCCTGATTACTCTGGGGTTCCAATAATATAGGCTGATTAAGAACACTGTTGTCAACATTTTGTAAGTATGGCTGGACTTTCTCTTTCAGCATCTCATTCAACTGAAAATCGATACATATAATAGAATTAGAATAGGACAAAACATTATACACCTGAGAAGATGTTTCCAACAAGTAGCAAGTCAAGCAAATGATTTACAAAATCTTATTATGGAGGAAAACATATTAGTGGGTAAAATTGCCTGCAAATATCATTAGGAATGATACCTAATGGAAATTCAATTGCACTACATTATTCATTCTCATTATGCATTACTCACGTATGAAGAGTAAAGAAAAGTATAAAAGCAGAAGATATCCTATATGCACAAAATTAAAAGATCAAGATGAAAATAGATTGTTCCAAAAAACTAGCAATTTTACAGAAACAAACACCTTGAAACTCCCGTGGGTGTAGAAACACATGAAGTACTAACCCCATCCCCACCCCACAACTCAAACAACTTGCTTTTTATCTCAAAAATATTGCAATCTCTTCCTGACATATTACCCAGAAAAAGGCTGATACTGTAGTTCTCCACTTAACAATACCCAATCACAAACTTATGAAGAGCTAGGCATATTTACACTGCTGATCATCTCAGTTGGTTCTACAGCCTGCTGCAGCCACATGCTGAAATTTTCTCCAGGACTGGAGATGCAACACACAGAATCAAGCAGAAATTACCCATATTGCAGGATAAGACTAGGAGTTAATCCAACATCCCGCTCTTCACCATTATTTCCACCAAGTATCCCATAATTTTTTGCCAAAGTCGTCCTCCCCAAAACAATATTCTACATATTTGGATGCCCATCTGTTCCCCTCACTTCATTGTTTACATGTTCCCACGTAGTCTCATCAGCATTTAAAAAAAAAAAAAAAGAGGTACCATCAGCCTTTCATTCCCTCAAAAGTTTTTGTTAAAAGAAATTTCCCATTTAAGAGCTAGAAGAAATGACAAGATCCCTAAATTTCAGGTGCTATAAACACACAATGAAAAACATTACAAAGACCCTCTCTGTATAAATCTTCCCCACTTAATCTTTTCTGTAAAAGTTGATAAATACACTAGAGAGAATGTAAGGACAGAAGAACCTTGTAGGTTTCAAATCTAATATTACGTGGCTAATGCAGGGATTAACATTTATCAGTGCAAATTCTTTCCTCAGCTCTATTGAGATGAGAAAATGGGGGTGCAGAGTAAAATTCTAAAAGGCAAAAGTAACTATATCTTGTGCTTGAAAGAAATAATTAAACGGTTGAATGTCATTGCATAACATATGATCAAATGTTGAAATATACAGACGACACACTAATGTCAAGATACTCTCGCAGATTCACTACAAACCTTTTCTTCCCGCCATTTTGTTTCCCACTGAGCATCCAATATTTTATCAGCAATTTCTCTTTGTGCATTTAGAAGAATTGTCATCTCATATAGCTTCTTCGGATCTTTCAGGTCCTCCTCAGTCCAAGAAGATGCATTCAGTGGCAGGTTCAACTCCTGCATGATGAATAACTTACCATATGAACTAGACATAATAGATGTGCAACAGGTTTGTTGATCATGGGGATTTATAAATTTGGAAGATGTCAGCAAGTAAATGAAGAAAGTCCACAATTTTTCTTTTTATTTTCTCTCAAACAGAGAAACACAGCCAAGAAAGAAAGAAATTTAGTCGACCAAGGAGTTCAATGATGTAATAACTCAAGTGTTAACATTTCCAAAAGAAATAGCAGTTTGATGAATGGTTGTCGAAACAGGCACTCAAAGGTCCACACTCTTATTACAGACAAATATTGTGCAGCGTAGACTTTTTTATGCCAATAAATAGGAAATGTTGATTTGTTTTACTATATCATGTCAAATAACAGAAACAAAGCAATAGGCCAGCATTTAACGAAAGATGGCGTATAAAAAAGAAAGCAGTGAAAATCTCAAGGAAAAGGAAATTTACCCCCCAATTCTGAGGCCGTGGTGGAGGATCAAACTTCATGACTTCAGCCTCCAGCACTTTCTTGGCTTTGTAGCATGGTATATTTTTCACAATAACAGGATCATCCTTAGCACGGATGGGATCGAGGGAGATTAAAGCCTATTAATTCGTGCCAATTCAAAAATCATTCCCTTTTAGAATATCACATAATGGGCATGTGCATAAAAAGGTCGAAAGCCTCACAATCATAGATGTCATATATCCAAGAGACATAACACATTGACTTCATTGCCTGACAAAAGTCGCCCAGCAAAAATATTTGTTATTGGTGTGTGAATTGACTTGGTAACATAAAAATTAGATTCCTTAAGACAACTTAGGGCTGAGTGCTTAGCCCTTGTTAGAACATGCTTAGAGTAAATTGTCAATAGAAGAGTAGATGTATGAATTTCAGTTTCACGTGATGGTATTTTAAAAAAATACAAGCTCCAATGAAACATATATTAGAATGAATCAGGTGAACAATTTGCTTTGCCAAAAACTATTACAGATTTGATTCCATCTTCTGGGAGATCAAACGGATTTCCACTAAACAAGAAGATCAATAAGTTCAAATAAATTAATATTTTCCATTCAGAATATTAATATTCATAATTCAAAAGTAGAAATACAGTGATCATCAGCCGTAAATTTTGACTTGGACTCACTCAATAAGCTAGTGCACTTGGAAAAAGATCTGTGGAAAGAGCATGGTAAAAGATTTGGTAAAAGAATTAGTAACCATCACACATATTACATTACTTAAATTTAAACAGATGTAGGAAGTCATAGAATGATGAGAAAAACCCAATTAAGCTAAGGAATGGAATAAGAAACTTGCATGGGCAAAATAAATAGATGGTAGCAACAAGAAATTTACATGAACAAAGTTCAAAGATAGTGGAGTAATCAATGAAGATTAAAATGATGCTCAAGATCTGCATTTTCAGGTCAATTATTTAAGGACTGATAGGCACTGGGCATGCAGTAGTTACAGAGTTGGAGAAGCCTGCAGATGATGGAGTAGCTTGGAGATTAGACGAGGTATTGGGTCCCTGGAACAAGCTATAGTTTTCTACCTTTTTTTGTCTTCCTAGTGAAACATTTTATTCATATTATGTATCTCTACATAGTGTTGGAATCTGTCCAAAATGGAGACAGATAGTTTCCTAGTTTTCTTCCTTGTTTTTATAGGCTCTACTTCCCTAGTTTCTGACATGTGTTTATTTACAGTGACTATGGTGTTTGAAAAATACGTCATTTAGAAAAATAATTTTCGTGCAAACTAGGCATGGGATAATTAGGCCATTAGGGGGACCATTATTAGGTGTACATAAATAACGTTGTGTTCCACGTGATAACAAGATATTCGGAGCAGACTCGTATTTAGGCCCAAAAATGTTCGATCAGCTGATAACCTAAAAGCGAAGTATCTATTTGTTCAAGTAGACAACCAAATCTTAAATGGGAAAGATGTACAAGTACGGAGTCTAATTTGATTTGAACTACAACATGATATAATACCTTCCCTCTAAAATTTGTGAATTCCAAACACTAATGTTGGAAATAACATAGCATCCACAAGGTGAAAACCAAATAAAGCAAACTCAACTACGAGTAATGGCCCGAAATGTTTCGGAAGAAATCTGGAATAAAACCACAATTTAATTTGACAAGGGTGCAAAGTAGCTTACTTTACTGACTGAGCACCCTTTCATGGGAGAAAATCATCCTACCTCTTGCAAATACTCCCACCCTGGTTTTCGTTTGGCTACTTCATCTCGGAGTTGATCATACCGCGTAGATTCCTAAACCACGATAAGGAACATTACAAGAGTCATGACACCGATAACATAATGACAACCTTAGTATATATGCCAAAACGATGTAGCTGAGAGTTATTGACTACAGGACAGGGCAAATTATGAATTTTACTCACATGCATACTATTTCACATGCTTTCAGATATGTAAACTAATGTTCAGAGCATTCAAGCTTTTAAGGAGTCATGTCCAGAATGCAGAAAAATTTATGAAAACAATCCCAATGTCTTGGCTCCTGTTTACTTACAAAAATATACAATTCCCCTTCTCTCTTACTTCTAGTCAAAACCATGCTGAAAACTATACATTTCCTATTTCAAATTGGTTTCTACAATCCCAGTGATGTCATTGACTTTGTCAGCTTGAAATCACAAGCATGATAAATAACAGAGATATTGGGCAATCAAGAAACTTAAAATTGGAGAAACTGGACCTTGTACTGCCACCAAATTTTCTGCTTGACATCCTCATCATAATCAAAACCTCCCACAATCTGAGGTAAAGTAATCAACCAAAATGCAGCAATGCTTGGATCCTTCATACTGTCAACTATATGCTGCATTAATGAACAAGACTGTTAGCAATGTGTTGTATCAAGTAAAATCTTAGGAATTTACATATGATAATCACAGTTTTTCATCATCTGAGACATCATCAATAGGTCGAATGTGTGTGTGTGTGTGTGTGTGTGAGAGAGAGAGAAGACAGTATCATATCAGAATCTCCACAGCATAAATATTGAAACTTGAGGTACAACAGTTTTCTTCTCTTTCTATCATTGTTTCTTATTTGTCTCTTTATTTCTCTTCCTGTCCACTAGTCTATGTCAAAATATCTTCAAAAATTAAATCTGAACCTTCTCAACATATTATAGAACCACAACCAAATAGTAGCACTAGAATATCATGCTGAAAACTTACTTTTCATGGTAGTACTTAAGCAGATGACAAGAGCATAAAGATTCTCTTCAGGAATTGTGTTCGGGTTAAATTGAATTCATATTGTATATCAGTAGGTCAACAAACAAAACCATACTCCTGCCACAAGTTTTCTCATATGTAGTACAAATTCTTTGACTTCTATACCAAGTTTTGCTTGTTTGAATGCAACTTCATTACATAAGCAGAACTGCTGTCGTCTTCTTTTTTTTTTTACATATCCATGGCAACGAAATTATCCATGTCTAATGCAAAATCATAACACTAGTGTGAACTCTTTTATTGACGGTCAAGAAAGGATAGACGCCAAAAATGGGATTAATATAAAGCTACAAAAATTGGAACACTCTGCCAAGAAACTGAACTGTGATCTGCCAGCTCTACCACAAGAAGAGTGCACTTCAAATAGGCCCAGGGAAACAATGGGGGGAAGGGGGATTTAGAAAGTATTAACCACAATCCAACTAGAATTTTTCATAATGACAGCTTGATTTCACATATATGTTCAGCAGAAATGTGGAGACGTATTCTTTGATCACACAAGCACATTCTTCCTCATCCTCTCATAATGCACCATGTCTTATCTTCTATAGTTCTGCGAGAATTGTTTTAAGGTGAAGACAGGAAAAGATAATGATGTAGCACTAACCTCATATGGATAGTCCATCTTACGCAAAATGTTGTACGCTTTCCATGGAGGCTCCATTATCTGAGGAAATAAAAAGATAAAATAGAGTTGAATGCACAATACATTAATGAAATACCAGCATGAGACCTGTCAGCTATGCTGTTATGTGATGTATACACAGTTCAACCCATGAACTTCTTTTACTGATTATAGGAACAAATAATTTGTGAAAAATAAGATCTCAACAGAAACTCCATGTAAATAAACTTACAAGAGAAAATAAAATCACAACTTACATCATCGGCAGATATCCTAATAGGCAACTTTCCTTTGCATTCTGGGCATTTCATCACCCCCTGCAAGCAAGCAACTACTTTATACAATATCAAGTTTAAAGTCTTCTAAATCTTCAGAAGTTAAGGCGAGAAGTGAATAGGGTATAGACAATTTTCAATATCAAGAGTAGCACTTGGAAGGCCTTTTCATTAAAGCTTCAAAACAGAGTAACCAACAAAATACAGGAGCATAAACTACAATAGAAGGACCTCTTGCATAAAAATTAAGGGTGAGAGAAATTATCTTTGCAGTGCATCACCATTCAAGGATTATATATATAAACACACCCCTACATAAAGTGTAATAGAATTAAGTTGCCAATAACCTCATACAGGGATAACAAGAAACTAATGTGGAATGTATGGAAGTAGAAATGCAACATATCTCTCACCGATCCATCACAGGTTGGGCACTCTTTAGATGGCAATGGCAAATGCAGGTCAAGAGTGGAAGGAAGATGCACCAACTCAGCTCGGTTATCAGCAATGGCATCAGCAATACTTTCAGCTGTTGCTTTCTCCCCGCTACAGCAGCATCAATTACAAATTCAGAATGAAGTAGAAGTTAGAAACTGTAAGGCTATACCAATGCAAGGGAAAAACAAGATTCCAAAGAATGAGTCACAACATTGTCATCTGATCTCTATTATATTAAGTCCCATGAAGCAAAACTGCAACACCACCACTAACAATAGAACATTGTTAAGATTATGTTGTAGCCGGCAGAAAAGTGGCTTTGATGAAAAGAAAAAAAAATAGCAATAATTACTATACAAAGCATGGAGACAGCCACTACTAACATGCTGGGAAATTAAGTCGGCACATTTTACAATTCTAGAAAGATAATAAACCGCTGTGTTTTACTTTGCTACAGTGCAAATGGATAAACCCAAGGAATTGTCTTGATAAAGACCACTGTTTTAAAATTGAAATACTAGTAAATATAGATATGCTCTTAAAAATATAGTGAGAGAAGGACAGCAGAGGATTAGTTAACGCACGCCATGA
This sequence comes from Fraxinus baroniana, assembly GCA_903798355.1. Classification (NCBI taxonomy): domain Eukaryota; kingdom Viridiplantae; phylum Streptophyta; class Magnoliopsida; order Lamiales; family Oleaceae; genus Fraxinus; species Fraxinus baroniana. The sequence goes on from CAIGRO010060818.1 coordinate 9,399, forward strand.
ACTTAATAAATGCATTAGGAAAACTTTAAACTTCTATCCAGCTAAATCCTATCCAATCAGGTATCTGAGTACTATAATAAGAAGGAAAGAATCTTGTGATTTATAGTTTAGCTCTCACATTTACAGATTAATTAATGTTAGTCTACCTTCTCAAGTTATAATTTTTCACTTGGTACTGCACCTTTCCTGAGCCTTTGCACATTGTACACTGCATCGCCTGCCACCCATTGCAGGTCTGACAATTCCTGCAAGATCGAGCATCCATTTTCAATCAACTTATAAAGATGAATTGACGTTAGATGACGAAATGTAGAGCTGATACTATATTCATTTGTGTTCTCTGACTTTTACATGATTGGGACAAATAAAAGCACTTTAGTCCAAATAACAGAAACGCCAAGATAGGTTTGACCCTGTAGACTGGAAAGACAAAGAGCCTTTCTTAAAGAAAGTTCAAAATATAGAGCACACATTTTTTTAAACAAGATCTAGTGAAACTGTAGGTTATTATTTTAATTCGATAATAAATAAAGATGTTTTGGCATTTCACTTATTACATCAAGTGGGTATCAAAAGCACTGAATGGGGGCATAGGCTGATCTAATTGGCTTTTCCTTCAGCCTTTCTGTAGTAGGAAAACCTGAGGACTTCAATTTTTAGTTATTTTGGATGCTTAGAGATTTAGAGGACACAGAAATCAGCAGAAACAAGACAGTGGCTTTTTCTGGTTTTAATTGAAAAAAATTGGATGGCAAAAAACTGATGACGTGAAGAAAAAGGAGGGAGAATTGTAGGCATCAAGTCTAGATTCTAGTAGGCATTTCACATGGGGTTTTAATTGAATTACCTTCCAAAACAGTACAGATGACCTAATACAAACGAAAAACATGAATTGACCCTTAGCCCCTGTTTGAGCCACATTATAATTTTCATTCTCATTCTTCTACTCATTTTCAATCACACATTTTTCAATAAAATAATATTTTCCATTATATCAATATCTTTTTCTTCCTTTTCAATCACATATTCACCATTATATCAAAATTCATTTTTAACAACATATTCACCATCACATCATCAAAAAAATGCATTCTTCCCATTTTAATGTGCATCAAATAGGGGCTTAGTAAGACTATTCTAGATATTCTGGAATATAAAAGATTTTTGAAAGATTAATACAACCTCCTAAACCTAAGAAAAAATTAGAAAAATCATATTTTCATCTAAAATTGAAAACTCTAATTTATATCCTATTAAGAACTACATTGGGCTGTAAAATAACTTCAAAGAGCTTTCTCACGTGGTAGTTCTTCCTTTAAAGTTCTCTTTCCTAGAACCTTCTACCTGAATCACTTTCATAGTCAGCATACATTGTTATTCTCTTTTCATGCAAGTGTAAAGACAATTCTAATGCAAAAGAAAAAGGGAAACATCTTCAAAAGTTGTGAATTAATTGCTCCAGAGTCAAAAGTTTATTACATTCACCATGCCAGTGCACTGAATGTTTTTTGCTTGAAATGACACGTTGCAGACAACTAGGTGATATTAAAGCTGGTAAGTATCATCATCAATAGATTTGTGATGATAAGATCCAACATTTGAAACCACTAACAATTGTGGGGTAGACTAGAAATCACCTTTGACACAGCACCTTCTTACCAAGCTCGAATGCGATATCATAAGTCCCAAGTGTAGCAATGGCCTGAAATCAACCCATGGATGAATCAGTCCAAAAAATAAAGAATAACAGAACAAAATGCTAAACCCAAATTCAACATAGAGAAAAGAGACTTGTTCTTCTTCATTGCAGCTCTCTCTAAGAAATTTATCCAAACCATTTTGCCACTAAACGGTATTGGTGTCAATTGATAGTGGATGAAATGACATGAAGACGTATTTGTGTCCTCCCCAGAAGTTTAACAGGGAAGAATGTGATTACCTTATCTAGGGTATGATGCAGAAAAGGCTATGAAAGAGGAAAGAAAATTAAATTCATAAATATTTCTGCATTGCCAATAGCAATGTTAAGCAGATGAAATTGCATTATAATTAATCAGGGTTGGCCATCGCATTTAATTTGTGTAACGAGAAAAATATTATGTCTGCGTGGAATAAAATCACTAAATTGTTGGCTTCCAACATGACAGTCTTGGAACAAACAAACAAACAAGATGCACAATATCCCACCAAATTAGAACCATTGAGGCACCTCGTAAACCCTTTAAGCAAACCAACATAAAAGGTCAATTAAAAAAAAAAACATAAATGCAGGAGAGAACCCCATCTCAAACCCCTGCACAAAAATGGTAGTTCTGTATTCCTCTTTAGTTGAACCTTACAACTCCAGCTTCACAAATTTGGTTTAACTCTCCAACTAGCAAAATAAACAACTAAAACTCCATTAAACATCAGTCATCCACAAGTCAATTCCTTGAATTTTTATTTTTATTTTTTTCCAAAAAAGTTCAAATCTTGTGAGCAGAAGAAAGACAAATCATATGAAAACCAACACTAACACCTTCAATACTCCCAAAATATAAAATCTACACATACACGTTATATAACAAATGTATATAAATAAGTGTGAGGGTAGATACAAATATGGCGGAGTAAGAGAGCTTGGAGATAAATTCTGGAACGCCAAAGCCACGCGGGGCGGAGCCTGCAATGTCGAAGGCCAGAGTGAAGGGTGAAAGCACGACTTTCACCGGGAAGTCCAGAATGTCCATGATTTGATGCCCATATCGGCGCGAGAAGATCTTGTACTGTAGGTCAGCAAACCGCTGTATGCTTTTCAGCAACCGCTCCGTTCCTCGGCTCATTTTTGGCGCTGTTTCAGTGTTTCGTATTGAAATTGAACGAGAAGTTTTAGCAGGGAGGAGAAGGGGCTTGTGGATAACGTTGGACGAGGGTTTTATACGTGCTGAGAGATTTGGCGTTTCGATATCGTGTTCACTTATGAGGAAGCCTTTTGAAAAAATATATTTTGTAATAGTTATTATTTATTTATTTTAAGAATATACGATTGTTTAAGCCTCAATTTGGTGCACATTTTGTAGTCAAAATATATTATTTTTTTATGTGATGAAAGATTATTTATGTGATGAAAAATATTATTTTATTGAAAAATATGTGGTTAAAAATGAGTAGAATAATGAAAATAAAAATTTTAATATGTACCAAACAGGATGTAGTATGATTTTGGATTCTAACTATATGGCTATACTAATTTGGTTTCAATTCCCCTTTTTTTTTTCCAGTATGTATGTAATTTTTATAAATTTGTGCATTGAATAAAATTTAAATATTTAGCCCGATTTGAGCCCCATCTTTTCAAAAATACATTTTTTCAAAATTTATTTTTAATCATAGGATTTCTCGTAAAATAATTTTACGCGTAAATAAAAAAAATTTCCTTACTTTTTACACACATTCTCCTAAAAATCACTATTACTCAAAAAATGAGGATGAAACATGGGCTTAAACTCTAAAGCGAGAAAATGCAAGTAAAAAGTTTACGATGGTCTTCGTCGATTCGGTCACCAGAAATCCACCCTTAGAATATTCATTATTTTAGAATTTAGATACACGAATTCTTTATCACAATTTTAGCTCATGCTTGAACCCCATTTTTAGTATATAGACCCTGTTTATTCTACATTTTCTTTCAAATAGTATAAATTTTGTAACCGTTTTATTCAAACTATTGGGCCCCATTATCACACAAAAAATGTCGACTAGGATCATTGTGCAACGGTCACAATTATCATACAAATTAGTTTAAAATGTAGAATAAACAGGGGCATAATGTATTTTGTAATAGTAGATTGATGGATAAAGTATTATTAAAAATGAACGAAAAAAATTTTGGTTGTGCTTAATATTATTTTATTGAAAATTTTGTGATTGAAAATAAGAGGAATATAATACATTTTGAAAATATGAGATCAAACAATGACTCATTTGGTTTGTAATTGTTGTTTTCATTGATAGTCAATGATTCAATTGATCCCATTTGGCAAATAAAAATATAAAATAATATATAAATTAAGTCGATATTAAGGCTGTGTCTGGTATTGATTTTCAGCCTGAGAAAATCAAAATTGTAGCCGTTTTTTTTGACTTTGTCTCACAAGCTTGCAGGCCATTTCTGTGATAATTGTACCGTTGGAGCACTCAACGGTCAGAAAAGCTATTTTCATCCAAAATTTAAGCACTACCAGACATACCCTAAACAATAGTTTCAACACTACATTCACAAGTACTACTCATGGTGTGTTTGAGCTACATTATTTTGGAAGAATGTATTCTGGAATAGTAAATTGATGGAGAATGTGTGGTTGAAAAAAAAAAGTTAATGATGTGATAGAAATTATTATTTTATTGAAAAATGTATGATTGAANAATAATCAAATTTGTTACGGAAATCATATGTATGTTGTGTTTGAGCCACATTATTTTAAAAGAATGTATTTTAGAATAGTAGATTGATAGAGAATGTGTGGTTGAAAAAAAAAAGTTAATGATGTGATAGAAATTATTATTTTATTGAAAAATGTATGATTGAAAATGAGTAAAAGAATGAAAGTAACAAATTTAATTTGGCTCAAACAGGAGCTCATTATTATTCACAAGTTTCAGGAGGTCAACTAGTGCTTCTCTTAATTCTCGTTATAAATTATTTAGGCCTTGTTTCATATGGGAAGTTTTTCATGGAAGATGAATTTTTTTTTTGTCATTTTTCACCTTTTAGAGTGTTTGATAGGAAACAATTTCAATGTAATTGGTTTTTCACACTTTATTGATTTGCCACATTTTCTTGCTTTTTGAGGTAAATTAATTCATATCACTTTGGTGAGAATTGGTTTTCTAGGTTTTTTTTTTTTTTTAGGCAATTGAAACAAGCTATCTTCTCAATTGTAACAAATTATATTTTTTTTAATGGATAATTTTCATAAAAAATAAAGCTAAACGAACACAAAAAGATCCAAAATTTCAATATTTTTCAGATGGAAAATTATACAAATCAAACACAATTAATTGACAATTCTCAGTAAAACGAGATATAGACAATTCAATTTCATATAATTCATTTTCTTTCCACGCAAATTTCATTATTGCAATCAAACGGACCTTATAAACTTGTCGAATGAGATAGTACTCACTCCCCAACCTCCCAAAAAGGGCAGTGTTATGAAAAATGTGAAAAAATTATTTTTGTTATTTATTTTTTAAACAATATGTAATTAAAAATGATGGGAGAAAAGTGATTATTTAAATAAAATATTCCACACAAGAACTATATTGACATAATTTCACATCATTTTAAAACTAAATTAAGTGTTTATTTGATAAAGTTTTGTTAAAAATATATCAACTTTTCAATCGATCAAACTTCAATTTCAACATCAATTATACATCTTATAGGCAACAGTTTTTTATCAACTTTTGAACCATAAATTTCATTACCTTTTATCAAAATTTGCTAAAGCTTTTATCGCACCAGCGCTGCATGTTTCATGTGTTTGGAAAGTGATTATAATCTATTCAAATTATAAATAAATAAAAAATAAGTAACAGACAAGTAGATAGCATGTGCATATCTTGCAAAATGTGTGGATTGTTTGAGCCCTATTTTGAGGGAAAAAAACGTATTTTTGAATAGTGATTTTTTTGAAGAGCGTGCGGTTAAAAAGTAAAAAAAAATGACTTATATGTAAAATTATTTTATTGAAGAATGTATGGTTGAAAATGAATTTTTTTATTTTTTTTATTTTTTGTAAAAATGGACTAAAACAATGCCAAATTCGACATATTATAAATTGTGTCAAACAAGTTTTAATATGTCTTCAATATTTGTTATAGCACTTATATCTCCTCTTAATGTTATTTTTTATCATCAATCTTCTATAAACACGTTGAATATCTTATGATAGTTTCTACCTAACTTTTTAACATGCTTGAGGTAAATACTATATTGTGCTCACTTTTGTATTTATGTAATTTTTTCTTTGTCATTTTGCTCATTGAAAATATGAGAAGTAAATTAGCTTTTTAGTACTCGAGGTCTAAAGCCATCTCCAATAGCAACACAAAAACACCAAATTTCACCAAAATTTAGTATAAAAGTGCTCAAATGTGGCACCAAATTTTGCACTATTTTAAAAAAATAGTGCAAAAATGAATAGTGTTGCACCATATTATTATTATTTGCATTTAAAATAAATTTTAAATGTTAAAAATAATAATTACCAAATTAATTAAAATAAGAATAAAAAATGTGAAATATAACAAACACGATTGTCTATAGTTAACACGAAATATATTACAACAACCACATACCCACATTAATCTAGTTTTTATTTGAAGAAAACAAGAGCATAAAAACAAGAGCATAATTTAATAATTTGGAAGATTGCTTCCAGATCCTTCAATATCCTCAAAATCATCATTCTCAAGAATTTCTTGTTCGTCATAAATAAATCAAGGATAAAGAGGCTCACATTGCACTTCGAAATGCATTAATCGATCATTTGTGGGAAGAACATACAAATTTCGAGAATAAAATTGCAATGATATTTCGACTTCATAATATCATAATATTCAAATTTGAAATGCAGTGCACTATTTTTTAATGGCATGATTTAATATTTTTCATTTTTGAAGTGAGTCTACTAATTGTAGTATGTTTTAATAATATATTTATTAATGAATTTAATATTTTCCTAATTTAATGTAATTATTTATTTAGTAATTTATGTATTTCTAAAATAAATAAATAAAATATAATTCGAGTAAATAGATTACTAAGAATAAAAAAAGAGAAGAAAATCATTAAATACTATTCATTTAGTGTAATGGTTGGAAATGAATTTTAATTTG
>CAIGRO010060853.1:0-14855 GCA_903798355.1 Fraxinus baroniana
AGATAAATTGTTTAGTTCATGATATAATTCATAAAATCTATATAATTTATATGAGAGAACATAAGGAAGAATGGAAAGATAAACTCTTTTGAAACTTTAGTTGTAATTCCCCTTGATATTCTTCACGCCTCCTCTCTTGATCTTGAGTCTTTTGATGATTTGCCCCTTCAATTGTGTGTTGAATTTCCCTTGCTTCTTCAAGCTTTTCTCCTCCTTAGAATTAGGTTTTAAAGGTTGCATTTATAGTATTTTGAAGTCTTGGAAGGGTTGGAGTCTTGTTGGACCAAGAAAAGAGTCCAAAAAAATCAAAACCCCTTTTTCTCGCACAACGGCGCCTCGGCGCCCAAAACCCGGAGCTGCGGCGCCCACTTCGGGTGGAAAAACTGCACTGCGCATCCTTCAGTATCATAACTTTTTTTTCCAATGTCCATTTATATGATTCAAGATATTTTGGAAAGATAACTCAAAGAGCTAAAACTTTGCTTCAGATATCATTTTCCAATTCAAACGTTTGCTATGTCAAAAATGAGTCTCAATATGAGACTACAAATATGGAGCATAACTTTTTCGTTTGGAAAATGATGTGTGATCATGGTTTGACTATATTTGATCCCGTTAACTTATTTCTTCATCCAATTGACTCCACATACTCTCAAATCTTCATTTTGAGGTCTGACACAACTTTTAGTAGTTGTACTTTAGTCATCGAACTTTGGATTTCTTACAATTTAGCCTTTTGTTTCTCCAATTTTTGTCTACTCTACTTGTTTCCTTTAATTTCATCAACTTATATCACAATATCAAAATACACATTAAAACGTTCTAAAAATCGTAGAAATAAGTTAAATATCAAGTTTAGATGATATCTAAAGTATGAGTGAAATACACTTATCAATACCCATACTAAAGACTGCAAGGAATGACTAAGCCTAATTGCAAGTACTAGCACAAATTGAAGCAGTGTATTCCGAAAATGATGATGGGACCGAAGTGAAGGAGTTAGATCCGGATGAGAAAGCTTTGGGGTTCGCAGCAAATTGAAAGGTGATCTCTTGGTCTACGGAAGGGGAGCCGAAAATGGTAGACTTGGAGTTGAATGCATTGGACGCGATGGGCATAAATTCGTTGACAGATGGATTATTCCTAGTTGTACAAGGGATGGCGCATGTATTGGTAGAAGGACCAGCTTCGATTTCCTTAAAAGAGCACGATGCGACAGTTATGGTTGGGAACACATATAATAGAAAGCATTCTAAGCCCCTAAAAGAAAAAGAATTAGGGATTGAAAATTTTTTAGTGCTGTAGGTAGATGGCAGCCAGAAGGGAAGACCAACAGTGATGTTGTACATGTGGAGGAAGCGGAGGAATATTCGTATGACCCTTTGGAGTGTTGTCAAGCAGAGGAAACTATGATGGTGAATACAATTGAAGCTGGACCCAACCTTCTAATTAGGTCATTCAAAAATTTCAGGATTTCAGTAAGTTGGTTGGTATGTCTTGTGATGGATATAAAAGTAGACTCATGCAATGATTCGAGGAACTGGAGGCTAGTAGGGATACGGGATGAGTACCTAAGGTGGTAAAGCTAGAAGGAAGGGTTTTCGAGAACTTAAGCGGCTCGAATGGTCAGTAATTATGAAACTAAGGATGGTGATTCAAGGAAAGGATTGATGGGGAGGGATGACAGAGCGTTAAAATGACCCCAAAACTTATTAGCTAGAATGTGAGGGGGATTAATGAGGTTGGGAAAATGTTAGGTGTTCGAAATTTGTTAAGGGGATGGAGGGCAAACCTTATTTGTTTGCAAGAAACTAAGTTGGATTTATCTCGAGGGCTGTGGTTTTTAGTTTATGGGGGACATCATGTAGGATATCATTTTTTGGGGTCATCAGGGGCATCGGGTAGAGTTCTTGATACGGAGGATGTTAGTGTAGGGTTATACTCGATATCGTTCTTGTTTAGAAATATTGGAGATGGATCCATTGGATGTTTATAAAAGTTTATGGACCTAATTCTGATGTGAGTAGAGGGGGCATGTAGGATGAGTTGGCTGGTATGATGGCTTGGTGGAATCTCCCAATGTGCATTGGGAGTGATTATAACGTAATTCATTTTCTTACTGATCATTTTCCTATTTTGTTATCTAGGAATACTAAGGGTAGTGTAATAGGGCTTTTTAAGTTTGGGAAGATGTGGTTAAAAGTAGAAGGTTTTGGGAAGCGAGTATGGACTTGGTGGGCCTCTTATGATTTTTGAGGGTCTCCCAATTATGTATTGGATCACAAGTTGAGGGCGTTAAAAATGGATTTAAAGAGGTGGAATGAGGAGGTGGTGGGCAATGTGAACTATCGTAAAGTTCAGTATCTTTCAGTCATAGAAGAGCTGGATAAGCTAGAGGAGAGTCGAGGGTTGGTTGAGGAGGAAAATGAGAGACGTGGAGTATTAAGGGGAGAGCTGGTGAGGTTGGTGGAGATTGTTTGACACCAAAAATCTTACGATTTTTTCATAGGGTCGCCAATGCTACCGGCGCAACAGTTCTGTCACAGTGTTGGAGGTAGATGTCGTTACTTATGAGGATCCACAAGATATTGGGACCCATATGGTGAGATTCTATCAGAATCTATGTCGAGAGCAGTTTGAGTAGAGGCTAAAGTTGGAGGGATTGGAGTTTTCTACTATTACAGAAGAGGATGCCAGTTGGTTGGAGAGACCATTTTGGGGATGATGAAATTAAGGAGGTGGTGTTAGTATGAATGATGATAAGGCTCCAAGACCAGACGATTTCTCGTTCTCATTTTATAAGGTGTGTTGGGAGGTGGTGCGATAGGATATTATTGACGTTTTTAATTACTTTTTTGAGCGTGACAAGATTATAAGAAGTTCTAATGTAACACTTATTGTCCTGATCCCTAAGAAATCGGGAGCGACTGATATTAAAGATTTTCACCCTATTAGCTTAGTCAGTGGGGTATATAAGATTATCGTGAAAGTTTTGGCGAATATACTTAAGGATGTGCTAGAGAAAGTAGTGTCTAAGTTTCAGAATGCCTTCGTGAAAGGTCGCCAGATTTTGGATTCTATACTAATTGCGAACAAATACATTGACTCAAGAATGTGCCTAGGGATTCCAGGGATGCTATGCAAGCTTGATATTCAAAAGGCTTATGATCACGTGAACGGGAGATTTCTTTTGTATATACTTAGATGATGTGGATTTAGAAATAAGTGGTATAAGCAGATTAAGTTATGTATCTCTACTATTGCATTCTCAGTTTTGGTCAACGATACAGTTGATGGTTATTTTTGGAGTAGCAGAGGCTTGAGGTAGGAGGATCCATTGTCCCCATTGCTGTTTGTTATTATAATGAAGGCCTTCAGTAGGATGCTCTAGAAAGCGAGGCAGGAGAATTTGATAAAATGATTTATGGTTGGTCAATTACAGGTGTCCCACTTGTTATTTGTAGATGACACGCTGGTTTTATATGATGTAGATGAGGAACAATTCAGGAACTTACGCCATTTGCTCATATGTTTTGAAGCATTGTCTGGATTGAGGGTAAATCTGGGGAATCTAAGGTTATTCCGATTGGGGAGGTCACTAATGTGGAGGAAATAGGGGAGGTCACTAATGTGGAGGAACTAGCTATTATATTGGGTTGTAGGGTTACACAGCTGCCTATGTCATATTTAGGGCTCCCTTTAGGGGTGCAGTTTGAAAGCATTAATATTTGGAATGCTACTGTGGAAAAGGTGGGAAGGAGGTTAGCAGGGTGGAAATGTATATACCTCTCGAACGGAGGCCGTCTTACTCTCGTTAAATCTACTCTATCTAATATCCCTACTTATTTTTTGTCACAGTTTCCTATTCCTGTTGTGGTGGCAAATAGATTAGTGAGGATTCAAATGGATTTTTTTTGGGCAAGATTGGGAGATGAGAATAAACTTTATTTGGTTAATTGGAGAGTTGTCTTTTTTCTTATGAGGATAAGGGGTCTCGGATTCAAGAGCCTTATTTTGTTCAACAAAGCTTTATTGGGCAAATGGTTGTAATGGTTTGGAGTAGAGAGTGAGAGTTTTTGGAGAGAAATTATTGGGGAGAAGTATGGTGTGATGGAGGGGGCTAGTGTTCGAGTGAGGGTTGTGGTTCTTACGGTGTGAGTTTGTGGAGGTATATTCGGCGAGGATGGAGTGACCTTGGGATAGATTGATGTTTGTGATGGGGAATGGTAATAATATCAGGTTTTGGGATGATTGTTGGTGTGGAGATCTATTGCTAAAGGTGGAGTTTTCTTCCTTACATCGCATTTCCACGACGCCTTCTGCTATGGTGAATGATATATTAGCCATTCACAATGTGAGTTACAATTGGAATATTACCTTCTAGAGGGGTTTGCAGGATTGGGAATTGGATGATTACACTATGTTTTTAACCTATTTGTATGAGGTACAACTTCGGGTAGGAGAGGATGATCGTAGTCGATGGAGGTTGGCAAGGAATGGTATTTTTTCATTTCGCTCTTATTTTAGATCCTTTTTGGGACTTGTGGAGAGTTCATTTCCCTGAAAGATGGTGTGACAATGTAAATTTGATGAGTGTTCTACGCTCATGATATTTATACTACATAATTCGTTATTTTGTTATTCTTGAGAGAGTTTTAGGGCATTTTAATGTGTGTTTTGATATTGTGATATATGTTGATGAAATTTAAGGAAATAAATAAAAGTTGGCAAATTGGAGAAAAATAGCTAAATTGTAAGAGGTCCAAAGTTCAAGGACTAAAGTGTAAATACTCAAAGTTGTGTTAGGCCTTAAATTGAAGATTCTAGAGTGATTGGAGTCAATTGGATGAAGAAAGAAGTCAAATTGATCAAATATAGTCAAAGTATGATCACACATCATTTTCCAACCGAAAAAAGTTATGCTCCAAATTTGTAATCTCATATTGAGACTCATTTTTTATATAGCAAACGTTTGAATTGGAAAATGGTATCTGAAGCCAAGTAGTTGTAGCCCTTTGAGTTATCTTTTCAAAACATTTTGAATCATCCCAATTGGACATTGAGAGAAAAAATTATGATAAAATACTGAAAGATGCGTACTGCAATTTTTCCACCTGAAGTGGGTGCCGCAATGCCCACATTGCTGAAATTCAATAGAATCATGGGTGCCGAGGCATTGCCTGTGGGAGAAATAGGTTTTTGAATTTTTTGGACTCTTTTCTTGGCCCAATACAACTCCAACCCTTCTGAGATTTCATGATGATATAAATACAATTATAAAGACCACTTTTGAGGGGGAATTTAACACACAATTGAAGGAGGCAAAGTTGGCATAATTCAAGAAATCAAAGGGAGGCAAAACAATATGAAGGAAGAAGATTGAATATCTATCCAAAAACTAGTTTCATCTATTCTTTTCTTTATGTTGTTTATTTTGAATTGTATAGATTTTATGTTTTTTTTTTATCATGAACTAAACTATTCTTCTAGGGTTCGATTGTAGTCAAAACTTGAGAGTATGATTTGAATTTATTTTAGTTATTTCTATAAAATTTTCCATTCCGTTTATTTGTGTTATGATTGTAATGTTTTCAATTAATTGGCCACTAATTGAATGAGTAAATGTTAGTCAATTCCGACACTCGAGAGAGAGGAATTTAGGCATGATCATAAGATTAACACAACATAGATTTTATAGGTTTCGAGAGAAAGTATATGATCTATGAAGTTTACTCCATAAAAAGAATCATAAACTTGATAATTTCTAGATTTTAATTTGAAATAGAGATATTGGAATTAATTTCTAGAATTAGTTTTTATCCGGCACTCGAGAGAGGGGGGGGTATAATTACATTAGGGTTCTTGCTTATAAACATGGAAAACTGATTAAAAATAACTAAGTTTTTGAGAATCATATTTGATAGTTAGGTAAAATCATAACCCTAGGCTTTCTCACTTGATTATTCTTCTAACTTGCATTTATTTTTTGAATTCGTCACCATATTAGTTTAAAAAGATTGATTATAACATTCAGTCATCTAGATAAAATAGAAACTATATAATTATAGTACTTAGTAGAAATTTGAATTACAATATATGTGGGTTCGACACTCTTAATCTATTACTATATTACAAAACTTGATACTGTATACTTGCGATATAAACCACGTTATAAAAATGTGTGACAAGTTTTTGAAGCCGTTGTCGGGGATTTTTTTATTTGATTTTTACTAATATTATCACCAATTAGCTTTTATTTTAATTTAGATTTTAATTTTGTTTTAATTTATTTTATTTATATCTCTGGTAGTTTCTTGGTTTGTTAATTCAGTTGTGTATGCGTAGAGCAGGGAATTTGGAATTATTACCTGTTGATCTTGAACCTGAACGCAAAAGCTGGTAAATAATATGATTTATGATTGTGGTAATTCCATGCATGTTGAAAAATATAATTTGGGGCGTTCAAGTTGGTAAATGATATGAGTTGATTGTGGTGTTGTACATGAGTAGGTTGACTCGTGTTTATAGGTTGAAATAGAGAGCTTACATGATCAATCCCAAAACCGAATACTCACTATACCCTTAACCTTGTATAATATAATTTGGGGCGTTCAAGCTGGTAAATGATATGATTTAGGATTGAGGTAATTCCATGCATACTGAAAAAAATATTGTGTGGAGTGTCTTCGGCTTTCAAGTATGAACTAAGTTATGACCAAATGCTAGGAATCTAGTCCTTCAATCATTTTTGCTTTCCTTTTAAAGAAAGAGCATTGCACTTGTTAACTCATTGCTTCATGCTTGGACCTTTTTGACTCGAGTTAGTAAGTACTTAGGGGTTTCTCAAGACCTGGTGCCCTTTGCTATTTCAAAATCGGGGAGTTATTGACTAAAAACTCGCTACATGGGTTAAGAAGAGAAAGAAAGGGCGAGGTTAATCTTGAGCTAAAAGAAAAACAGTATCAAAATAAGTGAAAAAAAAAATGTGCAATTGTGAAAAAAAATGTTGAGGGTTTAGATATCTAGTGGGTTTGTATTACTTAGTATAAGCTTGATTATCGAAGCATTCATAAATTGGGAGAATTATGACATTGCTTGAATTGTTGACATTACCGGCTAAAATGAACCGAATTTGAATGGTGTAGAAATTTAGTATTGAAAATTAACCTTAGAATAGACCGTAGGAAGTGAAAAGAAAACAAATTTGAGGGTGTATGAATCTCACGAGCAAAGTAAGGAAATATTTGAACTTTAAGGTCGGGAATTGAATCAACTTATTATTGTACAACATTGCACTTAACTCTCCACACACACCACCCGTTTTAATCAATGAATGTTATAATCAATGTTTTTAAACTAATATGGTGACGAATTCAACAAATAAATGCAAGTTAGAAGAATAATCAAGTGAGAAAGCCCAGGGTTATGATTTCACCTAATTATCAAATATGATTCTAAAAAACTTGGTTATTCATAATCAATTTTCCATATTTATAAGCAAGAACCCTAATGTAATTCTACGCCTCTCTTGAGTGCCAGATAAAAATTAATCCTAGAAATTAATTCCAATATATATATTTCGAATTAAAATCTAGAAATTATCAAGTTTATGATTCTTTTATGGAGTAAACTTCAAAGATTATATACTGTATCTCAAAACTTATAAAATCTATGTTACGTTAATCTTATGATCGCGTCTAAATTCCCTTCCCTTGAGTGCTGGAATTGACTAATATCTACTCATTCAATTAGTGGCCAATTAATTGAAAGCATTAAAATCATAACACAAACAAACGGAATGAAAAATTTCATAGAAATAACTAAAATAAATTCAAATCATACTAGAAGAATAATTTTGTTCATGATAAGAAACATGAAATCTTTACAGTTCAAAATAAACAATATAAAGAAGAGAATAGAAAAAAACAAGTTTTTGGATAGATCTTTAATCTTCTTCCTTGATTTTTTTTTTTTTTTTTTNACTCTCAAGTTTTGACTACAATCAAACCCTAGAAGAATAACTTAGTTCATGATAAAAAAAACATAAAATCTATACAATTCAAAATAAACAACATAAAGAAGAGAATAGAAAAAACTAGTTTTTGGATAGATCTTCAATCTTCTTCCTTGATATTGTTTTGCCTCCCTTTGATTTCTTGAATTATGATCACTTTGCCTCCTTCAATTGTGTGTTGAATTCCCCCATCAAAAGTGGTCTTCAAGGTTGTATTTATATCATCATGAAATCTTGGAAGGGTTGGAGTTGTATTGGGCCAAGAAAAGAGTCCAAAAATTCAAGAACCTATTTCTCGCACAGGCGGTGCCTCGGCACCCAATATGGGCACTGCGAGGCCCATGATTTTGTTGAATTTCAGTAATGTAGGTGCTGCGATGCCCAAAATCTTGCACTGCGGCACCCACTTCAGGTGGAAAGACTACACTGCTCATCTTTCAGTATTTTATCATAATTTTTTCTCTCGATGTCCAATTGGAATGATTCAAGATATTTTGAAAAGATAACTTAAAGGGCTACAACTACTTGGCTTCAGATACCATTTTCCGATTCAAATGTTTGCCATGTCAAAAATGAGTCTCGATATGAGACTACAAATTTGGAGCATAATTTTTTTCGGTTGGAAAATGATGTGTTATCATACTTTGACTATATTTGATCCATTTGACTTATTTTTTCATCCAATTGACTCCAATCACTCTTGAATCTTCATTTTGAGGCTCGACATAACTTTTGAGTATTGCACTTTAATTCTCGAACTTTGGACCTCTTACAATTTGGCCATTTTTCTCCAATTTGCCAACTTTTGCTTATTTTCTTCAATTTCATCAACTTAGATCACAACATCAAAAAATACATTAAAATGCCCTAAAACTCTCTCAAAAATAACAAAATAATGAATTAAGTGGCATAAATATCATGAGTGTAGAACACTCATAAAAAAATGCCTCTACGGGTGACATTTTTATTGTGGACTGTTGTAAGGGGACATGCATTAACGATGAATAATCATTGTAGAAAAGGCTTTTATGTAATCGAGTGGTGCTATATCTGTAGGGGTGATGGGGAGACGCATG
The DNA here is from genome assembly GCA_903798355.1 of Fraxinus baroniana. Lineage (NCBI taxonomy): Eukaryota > Viridiplantae > Streptophyta > Magnoliopsida > Lamiales > Oleaceae > Fraxinus > Fraxinus baroniana. Next base: position 9,091 of record CAIGRO010060853.1, read on the forward strand.
AACACTTATTCATTCACTGTGATGGTGTTCGTTTGTTGTAGAACAATATTCTGGCTTCTCAACATATAGATTGGGTGCTATCTAGGCGTATTGAGGATATGTTGCGGGCATGGAGGAGAAAACTTCATGATAAGGATAGCAAGCTTCTATGAAATCTTATCTCGGGATGCATTGTTTGTTGTTGTGCGGAGGGAAAGGAGCAATCAATGTTTTGAAGACTAAACACGGACCAAAGAGCAAATTAGAGAATTATTTTATCCGACTTTGTATAGTTGGTTTAATACCGCGACGAGTAATCCTATAGAGGGGCTGCCTAACTTCATGTCTTTTATTTCTTGCTTAAGTTGATTATACACTTCCTGTGTATTCTTCTTTTCTTAATAAAATTTTTGGATTATCTATCAAAAAAAAAAAACAAGAGAACAATTAATAAAATTACCTGATTACCTATCAAAAAAAGATTAGTTGGTTTCTATAAGGTGCATGGGGACATTGAATGTGAGATCATATTTGAGTATACATCAAAGTATAGAGCAACCGTGAAAAACAGTATATACTGAATGGCACAAAGGAACACTTATATCAAGATGGCTGTTCACTACTATCTGAAAATCAGGATATATATATATAGAAACATAAATGCAAGACAATCTAGTTGATATGTGCAAAGAAATGCAATAAAATCTTCGAAAAAGATATCTTGAATTGCTTGCCCTTCACTGATGAGCATCCTAGGTCAATGATACTATCATAGTCAAGTATATCATACCAACAAGAAGTAAATACACATATTAACCGTATTTTCACTTCAATAAGAACTGAAAAATAGTTTATACTGTTACATTAATTGAAATTTGACCAGAATACCACATCTTTGACACTACTAATATGTTCTTTAAGTTATATTCATCGATTACCTTTACTTTTGAGATGAAAATAATAATAATGCACAATGGAATGAAACAATCCAATAAAATTGATTACAAAAATAAGAAACAAATTAAGTAAAAATTGAATTAAAGAGTTCGAATAGGGACAAAATACTCACTGGATTTAGATGGTGGGAATGTCTAGGCAATACATTAAGCATATCATCCCTCAGTAGCTGACTGTTATAAGCCCTACAAAATGTGTCATTACGTAAATCCTTTTTTGTCACTCGGATCATAGATTAGTTAATAAAAATAGAGAATGGATGAACATAAACGGTAGATTGATCAATAATAACAAAAATGAGCATAAATTGTCCAACTCTGATCCGGCCTCTATAAATTGTATTCAAGAAGAAGAGGGTATTGAGGAGAAGGCCAATCTATTTGCAATACTGTTGTACTATTTTCAAACAAGCCACCCATTATCGACGATGCAAGATAGTTCGACACATAGTGGTGAGCAAAAAAGTCAAAAAATTGGCTAGCTCAAAATCGTTAGAGGCTGGTGGTGAACCTTCAAAACCTGAAATGGTTAAGGCTCAAAATCACCTAACCCCAGCATCGACGATGCAAGATAGCTCAACATCTAGCGGTGAGCAAAAAGGTCAAAAATTGGCTAGCTCAAAATCGCTAAGGGTTGGTGGTGAGACTTCAAAACCTGAAATGGTTAATGCTCAAAATCACCTAACCCCGACCTCGACGATGCAAGACTGCTTAACACACAATAATTAACAAAAAAATGAAGAAGGCAAAACGAAGATGATACTTAATAAAAAAGTACTCATACTACAAATACTCATACTTGAAGTATAACAAAAGTGTCCACATCCCGGACCACGAGAATGCGCAAAATAACTAAAGTGCGTGTCCACATCCTGGACAAGAAGAATGTGGAAAGAAACTAACTGACAAAAATATAATGGAAAGTACTCAAAGGCCTACAACTAAACATTAGGTCAGCTCGAGCGAAATGTCCCCTCACTTCCACCTCGTGATGTTTCCCCAGATATCTTGGGCTGTGGGGCTTTGCCTTCCTTACCTTGGCACTTTTCCAAGAACTTATCATAGCCTGTGGGATCGATGAAAGGATACTTAGTAGATACCCAATTCTTGGTCAATTTAATGGACGCTGCCATCACCTTCCCCCCCCCATAAGAGTTCAGAGCCTTAGCAAAGTCAGTAGACGACTTGTATCGCTCTACCGAGGTCTCCACATCCTTGGCGTACTCTACAGAGGCTTTATATTTTGCCACCATCTCCTCAGGAGCTCAAGCTAAAATAGAGCGCAAGTTATTTATCTCACATTCCTGATCCATAGAATGAGACTCCAACTCCTCGACCGATTTTATAGAGGAAGAGAGTTTCTTCTTGTAATGGTGAGCCTCCTTATCTTTCTCTTCTGTAAAGATCTTCAACTCTTTCAATTCAGATGCTAAATGATAGCTTGACTCGACAAGCCCAGCCTGAAGAGCCACCACCTGAAAGGGACAAGAGACCACTCAATTAGAGCTTGTATAAAAAAAATGTATCCTATGTGTGTAAACCGACAGAACCCTTTCGATGTCGTCGACACCCTAACAAGCAATCGACTGGACATGCCTGGGTGTAACCAAAGACTTAACCGCCCTCATCTCTGAATAACCCCGAGAAGGAGAAAATCTAAAATCTAGTAGAACAGAACCCTTACGCTCGGGTGCGACATGACCTGGGCTACTCTCTACGTCCATTGGTGGCGGGACTACTTCAACGGGGTCATCCAAAAGTTGAGAGGCCTTCTCGACCGTAGGCTGCGGTGCTCCCCCACGCAGGCCTTTTTTCTCTTCAACGGGACGGGAGTGGATCATCCTCACTCTCGTGACCGCACTCCGCCAACGGGTCCATGGTCTCCTCTAAGTTGAAGTCCATGCCTGTATCAATAGAATAAAGACTATCAAGCTTACGAAATAACAAGTCATGAAGCACAACAAAGAAGAAAAAGAATGAGACATGTACAAATTTTACCATCAATAGGGACAAACCCCTCATCGCTCCCCGGTTCGGTCAGAGACCTCAGTACCTCGTCCAAGTCAAGGTCCATATCTGTGTGCAAGCAATTAAGTTAATCAAGCTCAACGAATAGAAAACAACACAAGAGATACTAAAAAAAATGATATACACAAGTAGAGCATGAAAACCTACTAGTAGGACGACCGATCCCAACTAGCAACATGTTCCTCATTGTCAGAACCGACCCTAGATAAGGCGCGAGGGATGGGATTTTGGTCAACTTTTGGATTTGAGTTTTCAGAATGGGGGTAATCTCGACCTCACTATTGAAAAGACGAATTTGGGGGTGCCTCCATTAGGTGTTGAAAGAAAATTGGCCCTCATGAGGGCGAGCAAAGAAAAATCGGGACTTCCACATGCTATTTGAATTCCTAAACTTAGGAAAGCACAATGGGATCGGGGTGGTGAAATAAACAAAGGTGTTGCTTCGGGCTAACTCGTGCATCTCGAAGACGCACTTGAAAAGATCCACTGAAAGGAAAATTTTCCTACTAAGGCAAACATACAGAAAATAAAGCGCTTTCTTCCACGTATTGGGATTTATTTGGCTAGGAGTAAGGTGGAACTCATTGAAAAATGAGACAAAGAAAGGATGAATGGGAAAGCGAAAACTACGGTCCATAATGTCTTTATAAATGGCGACCTCGCGGGGGTCGGTCCCGGGAAGTGTTTCATCGGGCCTAGGGGCTCTATAAATGTAGTTATCTACCCGCTCATACTTCTTAAGTGATTTTTCTAACTAAGACGGTGAGTTGTATAAACTATGACACTTGGGAATATCAAGAAGCACCTTCTCACCCGCAACATCTCGCCTAATTTCTACATTTTGAGTTAAAGATTTAACTGACCCAACATGACATTTTAGGGGAATCAGTTNTACTTCTTAAGTGATTTTTCTAACTAAGACGGTGAGTTGTATAAACTATGACACTTGGGAATATCAAGAAGCACCTTCTCACCCGCAACATCTCGCCTAATTTCTACATTTTGAGTTAAAGATTTAACTGACCCAACATGACATTTTAGGGGAATCAGTTGGAAATATTGAAATTCAGTCGTATGAATGGAAAAATTTGACTCGAAAGGAATTAGAGAACGGGAAAGGTCACCATCGACGAGCAACTCGTGACCAGCTGTGGGGCTGGTCGACTATTGACCAGCTGCCAAGGGTATACATACGATTCGTTTGGCAAAAAGAGCCATTTCGAAGAAATGGTCATAACTTTTTGCGCCAGTAACAGCTTTTCTATTATAATATGTTTTCAAAAACGTCTCTCAGCACTCCATGTCATCACAACTGGGGTTTACCCCGGCTGAGGTTGTTTCCAACCTCAAATTTGTAGTTTAAGGCGTGTTACCGGACAACCAAAGTCTTAATGCTATTTTTAATTTTCGGAGACCATTTAAAGGATATCAATTTTGATACGCGAGTTCATTAGCCGACGTAGAGGATCTGCATCTTATCGATAAGTATAGGCAAGAGGTAGAAGGGCTTGTGATATAATGCGACATTGTTAATTGACTACGTAGACGAATAAGGTCAACCTTCTTGAAAACACGCTACACGTCTACCATCACGAAACCATCACCTAGACAAGATCGTCGACCCCTCGGGAGGCCGTCAACCCCCGTAAGGTCGCCTACCACCATGAGGCCATGCTACGACCCCCAAGCCTATCGTGTGAAGGGTTAGACCCCTATGCCTACCACTTAACCATACAAATGAAGATGTACCAAACAAAAACCGTCCAATAGCGAACGTGGGAACAACCAACCATTGGAGGAATGGGAGTCATTCTACCCCAGATGTGAGGAAAGTGGGGAGGCTTATATGGGACACGTAGCACCATCAATCGCTAAAAGTACGACTAGCCACAGGTGCCAATAAATATATCTAAGGTGAGAAATGTTTTTCTTCTTGAAACCCGAATTGCGTGAATTCGCATTATACTATCTTCTTACTCTCATAAATCGATTACTGATTCTCTAAAAAGCCTCGACCTTTTTTTGTACGTAGCAACCGCTTACTGAAGCAGCCTGACTACCGCACTCGGTAAGGTTATACGGAGGACAATCTCGCAAAACACTTCACCATCAAACGCTCATAAAGACCAAGAAATCACTTCCAAACAATGACCAATGAATAAAACTTCACTAAAAAAATAAAAATCTAGATTTATTTTCTCTTCCTTTCCACAAAATTGCAAAACCCATGTCAAAATAAATAAAAAAGCAATCTTTACATTTGTATGGTTCTCTATATAATAACACATCTTAAACATAAAAATGCATATTTTTGTGTATGTATTTCTATGCGTGTTACAACATACCACCGCTAGTGATTAGAGGTAGAGATCAAGAGAGTAGATAGGAGAATCTGAGAAGCTCCCATAGCTAAAATTGTACATGTACAATAAAATCAAATTCCTATTGTTGCTCTTTTGTCAGTAAATACTGTATATTTGATTCCATTGGTAAATATATTTTCTTCCCTATGAGTTCTAGAAAACTTGAAACCCTACAAAAAAAAAGAGGCCATAAGCTTTGGGATGGTAGGCAATTGAGTTTTACTTGTAGAGAGGAAAAAAATAGGAAAGACAGAAGAAGAAAGGGAAAGTTTAGCACCATATGGGTGGTTGTACGAGGAAAATGGAGAAAAAAATAGGCATGGTTTAGAGCGTGGTGAAATGGAGAAAGTTGCGTGTCAAATTCAAGCGTGGGAAAATTCAAAAAAAAAAAAAAAACAAAGGATTTTGACGATAGGAAATTGTTGCAAAATAATCCCGC
>CAIGRO010060860.1:0-11691 GCA_903798355.1 Fraxinus baroniana
TAACTATTTAACTTTTATCAAAATATACTAAAAATTGATTTTAATCTTCACCAAATATAGGCAGAATCATAATAAATTTGAATTTCGATAACATGTTAATTTTAAAAAAATTTCGACGATCATACGCTAATCGAATCTACAAATTGCTTATGTCATCTCAAATTTAATTTCGAGAACTATATTATGGGCATATCCAATAGTGCAAACAGATATCGAAAATAGTTAAACGTGAGTCTTAAAGAAAGACGTCTAACTCGCATTTTTTTTTTAAAAAAAAATCAATTATTTCATTAACATTTATTATTTTTGCAATACAAATTTCTTAATGTAATTTTCATTATTTTATTAGGAAATTTTATATGGAATATGATATCAAAAATTTTTGAAATTTTATATCCGGAAGAGTCATATCCCATGTAAATTTTCAGATGCAAAATCATATGGGGTATGATTTTTTTGGACTTAAATTTTCGATTGTAAAATTTCTTCCAATTTTTTTGCAAGTTCGATTGTACCCTCCTAACTTTGAAGTTCTACGTCCGCCCCTGTGTGTGGGATATTAAAAATTAAATTTGACATGCTCTTAGTTCATTTTGGATATTGAAAAGTTTTAATAGTCATAACAATAAGTTCAATGAGTAATGTGTGCTAAAATATTGTATATCAGAACCAAAACAGGTTATTTAAAATGGAGAGCAACAAATGATCACTTAGACACACGTAAACAATTTTGGAGAATATATATAATTCATGAAAGACAGAAAATCTGTTGTTGGATGGTAGAAAGTCTTGTCATATGAATAAACAATACAAATTTTAGAAAAGAAAAAAAAATGAATTGTGAATTTAGGATCACTAACGCCCTGTTTGCCATTTTCTACTTTTTAGAGTGTTTGATAGGAAATATTTTTCAGATAATTGGTTTTCCACCTTTTATTGATTTGCCACATTTTCTTGTTTTTTGAGGTAAATCAATTCCCACCACTTTGGTAAGAATTGGTTTTCTAGGCAAATTTATTTATTTTTTTCATTGAAAACAAATTATATCACCAATTATAACAAATTATTCCTTTAATGGACAATTTTCATAAAAAATAAATTCAAACGAACACCAAAAGATCCAAAATTTCAATATTTTCTATATGGAAAATTATACCAATCAAACACAATTAACTGACAATTCTCAATAAAACAAGTTCTAGACAATTCAATTCAATAGAATTCATTTTCTTTCCACCCAAATTACATTCTTCCAATTAAACGCACCCTAATAGAAAATTCAAGATTCCTTTAATATTTGAAGTCAATTGAACCGTCCCAATAACACAATTAACCCAAAACAAACACTCGAGACAGTTCAAGAAAGTAAAAGAGTGAAGAAGATTGTTCACCCCTTAGGGTCTGGATGTTCATTTGATCTAAAGCCTACTCACCCATTGAGCATCCTATTTAAGTGGATTATGTTAGAGATAAGCTAAACTTGATTAGGACTCTTGTACCTCATCTTGTAGAGAATGCTAAACTACACTATGACTCTTGTAAAAGATGCTAAACTAAATTGGTACTCTTGTATCGTTGTCTTGTAGAAATGTATTATCTCGTCTTGTGTGTAGCTAGCTGTAATTATTTGATACAAGTGGTGCTAGTTAGGGACTCTATAACTGTAAATAGACCAATAGTTTATCATAAAGTTCATTTAATTTTTGGATTCTCCAAATAACTTTCTTCTCAGTTTGAAGCTCTAAAATCAAACCAAATTCTTACAGTATTCAATAAAAAGCAGAAATCACCAAGACTTCTTAACACAGCTTTCAAAATCTCTACCTAACTAGGTAGTTACTCTTCACTCTCACAAAGAGAAACCTTCCTTTCTCTGATTACACAAAGGAACACTAAGATCGTTTACTGTGAAGTTTGGAATATTTTGTGTGTTTGTATTATTACAATTGAGAGAATATTTATACAGCCTAGAAGGAAGAGAGAAATCTACTCCTATAAATATATAATCAGCTAATTCTAGAAAAAATAAAATTAGGATCTCCTATTTCTAGAAAGAATAAATATACATGATATTTGGTATTAATACCAAACTGATTCCCTATCTACAGCTGTGGGCAAATTCCTAATTTAGGAAATAAATCCACACTCCCCCTCAAGCTGGGTTGTGTATATCAAACATCCCAAGCTTGCACATTAATTCTTCAAAACCGGTTCTTGGGAGAGCTTTGGTGAGGATGTCAGCTGTTTGAAACCTTGATGGAGTATAAATGATTTGAACAATGGCATTCTCAATTTTCTTAGTGATGAAGTGTCTATCTATCTCAATATGCTTAGTCATGTCGTGATGAACAAGATTTTTTGCAATACTAATGGCAGCCTGGTTGTCACAAAACATCTGTATAGACTCTTCCGTAAATACTCCAAGTTCACCAAGTAACTTTTTCAGCCAAATTTCTTCACAAATGCCAAGAGCCAGAGCTCTAAATTCTGCTTCAGCTGAACTTCTAGAAACAACTGATTGTTTCTTACTCCTCCATGTTACCAGATTACCCCAAACATAAGAACAGTAACCTGAAGTACTCATTCTATCTGTTACATCTCCTGCCCAGTCTGCATTTGTGTAGACTTTTATTTCTCCATTATCACTTTTCTTGAATAGAAGACCTTTTCCAGGAGTCATCTTGAGGTATCTAAGGATTCTAGTAACAACTTCCATGTGTTCTTCAATTGGATTATTCATGTATTGACTGACCACACTAACAGGAAAGCCAATATCAAGTCTAGTGTGAGATAGATAAATAAGGCGTCCAACTAGCCTTTGATATCTCCCCTTGTCCACAGGTGTCTTATCTATCCCGAAGCCAATTTTCTTGTTAGAGTCCATTGGAGTTGAGGCCGATTTACACTAAGCATACCTGTTTCTTTGAGTAAGTCTAGAACATACTTACGTTGAGAAACAAATATGCCATGTCTTGGTCTTGCAATTTCCACGCCAAGAAAATATTTGAGATACTCAAGATCTTTAATCTCAAATTCCTTTGATAAGAAACTCTTCAAACTTGCTAGTTCTTCCTTGTAATCGCCTGTCAGTATTATATAATCAACATAAACGATTAGGATAGCTATCCTTTTATATGATGAGAGTTTGACAAACAATGTGTGATTTGCCTGACACTGAGTATAGCCATTCTGAATGATTGATTTAGTGAATTTACCAAACCATGCCCCAGGAGATTGCTTAAGGCCATATAGATATTTTTTTGAGTCTGCATACTTTGTCTTGGTTGGATGAATTCTCGAAGCCTGGTGGAATATCCATATAGACTTCTTCTTCAAGATCACCATTCAGGAAAGCATTCTTAACATCTAGTTGGTGCAGTGGCCAGTCCCTAGTTGCAGCAAGGAAGAATAGAACACAAATGTTGTTGAGTTTAGCAACTGGCGCAAAGGTCTCTTGATAATCTATCCCGTAAGACTGAGTGAAACCCTTAGCAACAAGGCGAGCTTTAAACCTCTCAACGCTACCATCTACTTTATGTTTAATGGTAAATACCCACTTGCATCCCACAGGTCTCTTCCCTATTGGTAATTTTGTAATTGTCCAAGTACCATTCTTTACCAAAGCCTTGATCTCATCTTGCACAGCCTTTTTCCAATCAGGATCAATTAACGCCTCTTGGATTGTATGAGGAATTTGTATATTATCAATCACATAAACAAATGCCTGATATGATGGAGATAAGATTTTATAGGACACAAAGTTGCCAGTAAGATGTTTAGTACAAGCACGAACTCCCTTTCTCAAAGCAATAGGCAAATTTGAATCATCATTTATATGAGTAATATTATAATAACTAGGATTACTCAAACCTGAATGTATTTCTGGAGAATGTGGATCTAGTTCTGATTCATGGTGGTCCTCGAGATGTGTACTGTCCTTTATTTCTTTATCAGAATTTTTCCTTCTTTGGTAGACACGAAGCTCTTTAGGTTCTTATTGAGGATCATCAGTTATAGATGGCCCAGAAGTTTTTTCAAATTGATTTTCTATGACTTGGAAACTAGATGGACCTTGATTTTCTATGACTTGGGAAGTAGATGGATTGATCGGCTGTGGACTGGCAGTTTAAACAATAGGTGGAGATGGAGTATGGGTACTCGGAATAATATCCCAAAGATGAGATTCACTCACATTCACCCCCTGAATCTCAAGTTTGTAGTAAGCATGATTTTCAAAAAAGGTGACATCCATATAGTTATAGGTTTTTCGAGCAGTAGGAGAGTAGCACTTATAACCCTTTTGATGAGATGAATAACCAATAAAGATGCATTTGATAGATTTAGGGTCTAACTTACTACGATGTTGGGAATAGAGATGGACAAAAGCAGTGCAGCCAAACACCTTAGGATCAATAAAACTAATGAACCTTGTATGAGGGAATAATTGCAAGAGAGTTTGACAAGGAGTTTGAAATTTGAGGACTTTAGATGGCATCATATTGATTAGATAGGCAGCCAAAAGAAGAGCATCACCCCAGAAAAATTTGGGAACGTGAGTGGCAAACATGAGAGATCGAGCAACTTCAAGAAGATGTCGATTTTTGCGTTTAGCAACTCCATTCTATTGAGGAGTGTCAACACAAGAACTTAAGTGAAAGATGCCATGTTGGATGAGATAGGGACCAAGAACAAAATTAAAAAAATATTTGGCATTATCAGTTTTGAGAATTTGAATCCGAGTTTGAATCATAGAATGAAAATTCTGAAAAATCTCACTCACTTCAGATTTATTTTTCATAAGAAACACCCAAGTTAATCTAGTGTGGTCATCAATAAACGATATAAACCATCTTTATCCAATTAAAGTGTTAACACGTGAGGGTCTCCATACATTACTATAAATCAATGAGAATGGCTTGGATGATTTATATGTTAATCTAGAGTAACTATTGCGAGTGTGTTTTGCAAACTGACAGATTTCACAACAAAAGGAGTTCAGATTTTTATTAATAAATGAAGAAGGAAACATTTTTGACAAACACAAAAAATTCAGATGACCAAGACGATAGTTCCATAACATAATATCACTATTCTTATTAGAATGGGAAATGGACTGATTATTCAAAGAAAACAAACTGAACTTTTGAGCTGTGCTAGCGGATAAAGTTTCATCTTGTAGAATATAAAGACCAGAACACATCTCAGCACTGCCAATCCTCTTCCCCGAATCCAAGTCCTGAAATACACAAAGATATGGGAAAAATGTAGTCATACAATGGAGGTCATGAGTAAATTTACTAATAGAAAGTAAATTACAGTCCAGCTTAGGCACATAGAGTACATATGTAAGAGTTAGGTCCTTATTTATTGTGACTGAACCTGAACCCTCCACCTTAGAAAGTGTTCAATCTGCAATTTTAATTGTATGATTCCCTGTACTCTTGTTATACTCAGAAAGAACGGATGCATCTCCGGTCATATGATCTGAAGTGCCGAGTCAAGAATCCATGATTTAGTAGTTCTTTTATTGACAAAAAAGGCTACTGATTTATTACCTCTCATGGCCAGCATCCCAATACCCTAAGTAGTTGGCTGAGTAGAGTTGGATGACTAATTTAGAAGTTTCTGAAGAACCTCAAGTTGAGTTTTAGTGAAAGGAGCTTACTCAAATGTATCATTTTTTCCTTCAGCAGTAGGACTTGTAGTGGCAGCAACATTTCCATGACTCTCTTGATCACCCCATGACTTTGGTTTCCAATTTGGAGGCTTTCAATGGATTTTCCAGCATGTAGTGTCCAGGTTTTCGGCAATGGTCACACCAATGGCGTCCTTTGTTCTGACGATTATCAGGATTGGCGCCATGAGACTGTCCTCAGGCAGCAAGGGCAGATGATTCCTGATCTGATGATGGCGTTGGAGAGCCCATCATAACCTTTTTTCTGCTTTCTTCAAGAGGAACTTCAGAGAATGCTTCTTTAACCCTAGGAAGGGGCTTGGTGCTCATGATTCAGCTCCGGACTGCATCAAGATTTTTGTTGAGGCTATGAAGAAATTTAAAGGTTCTCTCGTTCTCCACAATAGTACGGTATATAGTAGTAACATTGGTGCACTTCCAAGCATATTCTTCGAACAGATCCAGCTGATGCTAATAGCGTGTGAGAGTGTTGAAGTATTGAGTGACAGAGGTATCATCTTGGCGGAGATCATAAAGGCAGCTTTAATAGCAAACAGTTCTGAGCTATTTTCAGAACTTGAATAGGAGTCTTTGACAGCATCCCACAATTCCTTTGCGGTGGCATATAAAAGAAAATTTTCTCCCGTATCATTATTCATAGAACTTATCAGCCATGATTCAATCATATGATTATCGGCTTTCCAAGTTTTGTACGTAGGGTCATCTTGTTTTGGAGCAGAAATTTCACCAGTGAGATATTCCTCCTTGCCTTTTTCCCCAATATACATCACCACAGATTAGGACCATTGGAGATAGTTGTGTCCATTGAATTTGTACTTGGTAACCAAGGAGACAGCTTCATTGTCGTGAGAGAGAGCTGGAGCAGAAATGGACTGATCTGATGAGGACGTCTTGGAGGTTACCTCTGAAATGGAGTTGTCTTTTTCGGCAACCATGGTAGACAAGGATGGACACACAGAGAAGAAAAAAAATTATGGAAGACCTAGGAAGAACCCTGCTCTGGTACCCTATGAAGTTTGGAATATTTTGTGTGTTTTTATTATTACAATTGAGAGAATATCTATACAGCCTAGAAGGAAGAGAGAAATCTACTCTTATAAGTATACAATCAGCTAATTCTAGAAAAAATAAAATTAGGATCTCCTATTTCTAGAAAGAATAAATATACATGATATTTGGTATTAATACCAAATTGATTCCCTATCTATAGTTGTGGTCAAATTCCTAATTTAGGAAAAAAATTCACATTTACAAAAATGAAAAACAAAAGTGAGAGGAAGAAGATGACGAACACATCGAGAGAAGGCAGAGAATATGTATTGATTTTACAAAAAATTGCCATCGGTTGATTCTTGAGCTTGACAATTGATGATGATCACGAACGAAATCTCCGATAACTAAAACAAAGGTATTGAGGTGTGCTCTCGTCGCCTATCTGATACTTAAGTTAGCAAAATGGAGAAATATAAGCGTAAGGCTTTAAATTGAATGTAAGAAAATTCCCAAATAATGAATTAGAACCTATATTTATAGAGGTATGTAGCACACTCTTGATAGGATTAAGATACTTGAAGCTTTGTCTGTTTAAGAGATGCAAAAGACTTGAGTATTTCAATATGAGTGGGAGTTGTAAGCTAGTTAGAATCCAATCTTATCGGAGTTGGATAAGTTTGAAGATGGTTTTGGAATTTGGTTTGGAGAATGAGACTCAGTATGAAAAAGTGACTTTCATGTCAATTTCGACCAAATATTCGAATTTGATCCGATAGTCAAATTATGAATATAAATAGGCTACTTGTTCTACTCGTCAATTAGACCGTCATGGTATATCTAGAATCTCAAAATTAATTTCAGATAAATGAGAAATTGCGGTCCAAATTTGGATAGAAAAGACGAAATGAAAATGGCTATCTTCATCACTCGAGTGGTGAGACTATCACTCGAGCGACAGTCTAGCGATAGAAGGTCTGATGAAAATGTGTTACTGTCGCTTGAGTGAGATTTCAGCGATAGGCTAGCGACAACAAATGATGTGACCTTTGGCAAAGGTTACTAAGTTTGGGGTGCGACATTTCACTCACAACATTGTCTCTTTTATATAAAGGACCCTTTGGACGTCTGTTAAGCATCACATATCATCTGCATTGAGCATAACATCAAAAACTTTTGCAATATACTCTCCAAAAGTCATTCTAAAACTGTTTTTCATGTAGAGAGAAAACTTTGTTCTAAATTCGTTGTTGCTTGTGGTTTGAAGTACTTCTACCATATGTTGTATCCGTTGTATCTTGGAAGACAAGTGTCGTAGTTCGTTAGCACCGTTACAGGGCAATATTGTCTTAAGGAGAAAGTGTTTTCACTTACCTCAGATTTCATTTTCCCTTTTGTTTTCTTCTTTTTACTTCTTTCTTTAAAGTTTAATTATGCTCCTGCGAGTTAAACTTGAATATATCTTTGTCTTGAACAACCATTTACACTATCACCACAAAAAACTTAAGACAATATCCGTTTTTGGTTATTACATTCTTTCTTCATCTTTAGAATAAGCCTTTGTGTGCTATTCTTTTCTTTCTATATTTTTGTACATTGAACTTCTATTTATAACAGAAATGAATCATATTAAGACTACTTCAAGTCAAATAACAAATGGTACGAACCATGTGATTTACCTTTGGCCATACCTATATCAAACTCTCACATCCTACATGGAAAAATATCGGAGAAGTTTGCAGGTGTAGATTTTAAATGATGGCCACAAAAGATGTTGTTTTATAGTACTACTTTGAATTTGACAAAGTTACTAAAAGAAGGGCTCCTGCTGTACAAAAGGAAAAAATTATTGTAAGTCGATTATTGCGTTAGATATATGGAAGCATTCGGATTTCCTTTGCAAAAATTATATCCTAAATGGAATGGACAATACACTTTATGAAATGTATAGTTCAATGGACTCGGCCAAGGATCTATGGGATTCATTGGAAAATAAGTACAAGATCGAGGATGATGGAATAAAGAAGTTCATTGTTGGCAAGATTTGAGACTACAAAATGATACACCCCAAAACCTTGATAAGTCAAGTACAAGAACTTCAAGTTTTACTTCATGATATATATGCTGAAAAGATGAAATTATGTGAGTCTTTCCAAGTTGCAGTCATAATTGAGGAACTCCCTGCTATGTGGAGAGGTTTCAAGAATTATGTCAAGCACAAATCCAAGGAGATGAATTTGGAGGAATTGATAGTCTGATTGAGGATCAAGGAAGACAATAGAAACATCGAAAGGAAATCTATTGTTCAACTTGGAGCAAATCTTATTAAAACTAGTTCGAAGGTTGTCAACAAGAAATGAAAGATCTCCGCTATGGTACCAAAAAAAGACAACTCCAAGAATGTCAAGAAGTTTGAAAGCAACTGTTACAATTGTGGAAAAGCTGGATATTGCTCTAACATTATAAGATGAAAGTTGAAAATCAACTTGGTAAACGAATAAAAAGTATTCATAGTGATAGAGGTGGTAAATATGAGGCACCATTTGAAAAATATTGTTTCGAACATGGAATCATTTATCAAACAACGACACCTTACTCACCTCAATCAAATGGTATTTCTGAACGTAAAAATAGAACTCTTAAAGAGATGATGAACTCAATGTTGATAAGTTACTCCAAGAATGTCAAGAAGTTTGAAGGCAACTGTTACAATTGTGGAAAAGCTGGATATTGCTCTAACATTATAAGATGAAAGTTGAAAATCAACTTGGTAAACGAATAAAAAGTATTCATAGTGATAGAGGTGGTAAATATGAGGCACCGTTTGAAAAATATTGTTTCGAACATGGAATCATTTATCAAACAACGACACCTTACTCACCTTAATCAAATGGTATTTCTGAACGTAAAAATAGAATTCTTAAAGAGATGATGAACTCAATGTTGATAAGTTCAGTTCTACCTCAGAACTTATGGGGAGAAGCTATTTTATAGACAAATAGCATTCTTAACAAGATACCCCTTAAGAAAATGAAAGAAACTCCGTATGAAATATGGAAATATCACCATCATTCTTGTTAATACTTGAAACTGTAGGGGTGTTTGGCNTTAAAGAGATGATGAACTCAATGTTGATAAGTTCAGTTCTACCTCAGAACTTATGGGGAGAAGCTATTTTATAGACAAATAGCATTCTTAACAAGATACCCCTTAAGAAAATGAAAGAAACTCCGTATGAAATAAGGAAATATCACCATCATTCTTGTTAATACTTGAAACTGTAGGGGTGTTTGGCTAAGGTTGAAGCACTCAAGCCCAAACAAGTAAAAATTGGCCATAAGACGATTGATTGCATATTTATTGGGTGCACCAATAATAGTAGTGCATATCATTTTCTTGTGCATAAATCTGAAATTCAAGATGTACATGAAGGAACAATAATTGAATCAAGAAATGCATCATTCTTTGTGAATATTTTTCCATATATGAACAAGGAAAATACAAGTTCAAATAAAAGTACTTATGATAGTGCAAATGGCACTTCAAATGAGGAAGAACCAATGCGTAGTAAAAGGGCTAGAATATGTACTTCGTTTTGGCCCAGATTTTCTAATCTATATGGTAGAAAATGAACTAAAGACTTTTGATGAAGCAATGTCTACACCGGAAGCACCGCATTAGAAAGAAGTTATCAATAGTGAGATAGATTCTATAATGCAAAATCATACTTGAGAGTTAGTTGATATACCTCTTGGGAATAAGTCTTTAGACTGTAAATGGGTTTTCAATAGGAAACTTAAACCGCATGGATCCATTGACAAATATAAGACTAGATTAGTTGTCAAGGGATATAAACAAAAAGAAAGACTTAACTTCTTTGATACTTACTCACCCATAACTAGAATCACCTCGATAAGGTTGTTAATTGCTATTGTAGTATTACATAACCTTGAAATTCATCAAATGGATGTAAAGACGACATTTCTAAATGGTGAGTTAGAAGATGAGATATACATGGAACAACGTGAAGAGTTCTTCTCTCCTAATCACAAACAAAAGTTTTGTAAATTAGTTAAATCCTTGCATGGATTGAAATAAGCCCCCTAAAAAATGGCATCAAAAGTTTGACAAAATAATGTTGTCTAAGGGGTTTAAGATAAATGAGTGTGATAAATGTGTATACATTAAACATACACCAAAGACTTACGTGATTGTATGTCTATATGTAGACGACATGTTGATAATGGTAAATAGTCACGAAACAATGATAAACACCAAGAGAATGTTAACAAAATATTTTCATTTGAAAGACTTTGGTGTGGCTTATGTAATATTATGGATTAAGATCTCTAGAACATCAGAAGAAATTATACTTTCTCAATCTCACCACATTGAGAGTATACTTAAAAGGTATAATATACTTGAAGAAAGTCTCGCATAAACCCCTGTTGACAAAAGTTTATACTTAATAAAAAAATACGAGTGAATGCGTGTCACAACTAAAGTATTCACATGTTATAGGTAGTCTTATGTATATTACAACAGCACTCGATCGGACATAGCATTTGCTGTGAATAAACTTAGTAATTTCGCAAGTAATCTAATACATGATCATTGGAAGGCTTTAACAAGTTTTTTAGGTACTTGAAGTATACTTTAACCTATGGATTACACTTCACAAATTATCCTGCGCTATTAGAAAGATATTGTTATGTAAATGGGATATTCGGATATAAAAGATTCTAAGCCTACTAGTGGTTATGTATTAACGATTGGTGGAGCTGCTATATCATGAAAGTCGACAAAGCAAACATGTATAGCTCAATCAATGACGGAATCAGAGTTTATTGCTTTGGACAAAACTGGGAAAAAAGCATAATGACTTCGTAACTTCTTAAAAGAGATTCTATGTTGGCCTAAGCCGATACCTGCTATTAGTATATATTGTGATAGTCAATCAACAATTGGAAGAGCTCAAAGCAGCATTTATAATGGTAAGTCTAAGC
>CAIGRO010060879.1:0-14445 GCA_903798355.1 Fraxinus baroniana
CCGAAATTTTCAAGTATTTGTGTTTTTCTTATTTCGTAGATTTTTAGTTTATTTACCGCTTTTCAAATCTTATGTTTTAATTGTGTGTGTCTCTTTTGATTGTTAGAATTAAATTGATTAAAGTCGTGTAATCTAAAGTATACATTCCTCGAGGGATCGACAACCCGGACTCAAAAAGTCCACTTTATTACTTGTATGCGACCCATGCACTTGCGGTATATTTTCAAGCGAACAGGGCACCATTGGCAGCTGAATGAGTGCATGGCATCAGGTGCCTATAAGTACCTCTACGTTGAGAAAGGTATGGACTCTTGAAACCCGAACTACTTGAATTCGCATTATACTATCTTCTTACTTTTCAAAATCGATTACCGATTCTCACGCCAAAGGTACAGGAGGAAAGAAAGCCCCGACCTCATTTTGCAAGTTACAACAGTAGACTGGAGTAGCCGGAACACCGCATCCGTTAAGGTGAACATGGAGGACAATCTCACAACGATTTCATTGGCACCGTCTGTGAGAAACCACTAGATAGAAAAGCTATGTCAAGAAGGTGGACTAGGAGTGAAATGCGCATGGTCGAAAATACTACAGAAATGGACTCAAAGTCTGTTGCAAGTGGTCATGACCTGTCGCTGCCACCGCAATACATAATGTCGAGCCAATTTAATGCCTTGGAGATACAATTGGCAGCCATGATGACCCTCTTGCAAAGTCAAATATAGAAAATTGCAGCCCCTCCGTGAGCAACCATCCTAAGTGGCTCAAACGATTACCCACCTATTACTCAACCAACAATAGGAGACATGGAGGAGGCTTCAAGATTTGTGTTTTTACAGATTTCCCAACCCGTGACAAACTTGGAAAAGAAGATAGAGGAAATGATGATCGAAAAGATAGACGATGCATTAACTAAGAGGAAAGATAGGCGTAGGCAAATGCTTCTAGAGGAGGATCCATTTGCCCCCGAAATTATGGTCGTTCCTTTGCTGAAAGGCTTTAAACATCCAATGATAGAAGCATATGACGGAGTCACGGACCCGCTGGACCACTTGCGGACCTTCATCGATTTAATGAGACTCTATGCAGCCCAGACAGAGTGATGTATAGGTCATTTCCTGCGACATTCAGGAAGGAGGCTAGAGACTGGGTGGCCACACTCGCACCCAGGTCTATAAAGACTTTTGACGAACTTTCGAGGAGTTTAGTGGCATACTTCATGAGCAGCAATAGGAAACGAAAGACGGCCATTGGATTGATCAGGTAGTGCCAGAGAAAGATGAATCTTTGTAGGAGTATTTGGCTAGGTTCAGCCGGGCAACCCTTGGTATAAGGGACATTCAATTGTCTGCAGTAGTAATAGCGTTAATGAATGAGATGTGGAATCGGGCCTTCAAGATGTCACTCTCCAAAAACCCTCCAGAGTGGATGCATGACCTATTGAAAAAGGGTGACAAGTATGTTGATGTAGAGGAAACAGAGAAGGTCACGAAAAATCTTAGAGATGGATCAAGTGAAATTCGGGTGATGTGCTAAAACTCGTTGACAATGACATGCTGAGGAATGAGTACGTAAGCAGGGGATCGGTCGATCAAGCAGAGTTGACAGGAGGTCAAAGCCTTCATCCCTTTAAATACTCCGTAGGACAAGATATTGATGGAAATTCGAGAATGAAAGAACTCGAATGGTCGAGGCCGACGACAGTATCAGTCGACAAAAGGGATAAGAGCAAGTATTGTCATTTTCATAAGGATCATGGACATAAAACAAAAGAGTGTATACATTTGAAGAACGACATCGAGTGCCTTTTGAAGTAAGGTTTTTTGACTAAGTATACGATGAAGGATCGAGGCAAGCAAAAGGTCGAGGATTGACCGCCACTTAGAGCCGGTGCTATAAATGTGATTGTTAGAGAAATTACAGTGAGGAGAAACTCGAAATCCACTAGAAAGAGCTATGCACGCACAGCTGAGGTTTGTTCCATTCAGAAAAAGGCTAGACTCGATCAGAGCATCACTTTTGGTAAAGAAGATTTAATAGGCATGGCAACCCCCCATGATGATACCTTGGTGATAGTCAATGACATAGCGAACTATGATGTCGAAGGGTATTGGGCGATGGTAGAAGTACAGCGAGCATTTGAAGGATTTAAAATATCTTTGTAAAGGTTGAAAGCGGTGTCCACCCTTTATAGGATTCGGAGGGGCTACTGTGATACGAGAAGGAATAGTAGAGCTACCAGTGACGTCAGGTACCTACCCAGCAAGTATGGTGATCTTAACTAACGTTTTGGTTGTCAAGACCCCCATGGCGTATAATGCAATCTACGGTTGACCCCTGCTGAATGCTACTAGGGTTATTCTCTCTACTTACCACCAAATGATGAAATTCCCAACCAATCGAGGTATGGGATATGTGACGGGTGATCAACAATCCTCGAAGAAGTATTACGTGGACAGTATACGAACGAAGGGATCACCACCAGTGATAATGCTGGACCTTGATCCTCAAAGGGGCGAATTGAGCTCATCGACACTACAGAAAACTTCTTGGTGGCAGGAGGGCGTGAATTTAGCATGGGGACAGATTTAGGGCCACAAGAAAATCACTAGGTAGGCCATGGAACACTAAAGATCTCAAAAAGTATTATTAGTAGACCAACGAGCAGGGATTTCGAGTCGCATGATGCTTGCCTGTAAATATAGTTGTTATGGGTTTTCATTTTTCTTTTTTGATATAATGATCTTTTGTAAATATTGTAGCTAATGTAATACCTGCTACAGACATACTTGATTGAAAATTATTTAATGAGAAGCTTGGATGGTGGTAGATGATGAGGGCGTTAAGGAAGAGCCAGCCTAGCTGGGACGTCCTGATGTGCTTACTAAGTCCCCAAATCTTGGTAATTTAAATTTTGCTATGAGATCTTGGTCTATGACTGATTGAAACGAAGACTACAAACCTCTCTTATTGCACCTAAAATAACTCGACACATGACGGTGAGCAAAAAAGTCAAGAAGTTGGCTAGCTCAAAATCACGAAGGGCTGGTGGTGAGTTTTGAAAATCGAAAATGGTTACGACTCAAATCAACTGACCCTACATTCGACAATTCAAAATAGCTCGACACATGGCAGTGAGCAAAAAAGTCAAAAAGTTGTCTAGTTCAAAACCTAAAATGGTTAAGGCTCAAAATCACGAAGCCGTCTTTCAAAATCGCTCGACGCATAGCGACGAACAAAAAAGTCAAGAAATCGACTAGCTCAAAATCGCTCTAAAGGTGGGTGTCGAGTTTTCAAAACCTAAAATGGTTAAAGCTCAAAATCACTAGACCCGGTATTTAACATCGCTCGATGCATAGCAGCGAACAAAAAAGTCAACAAATCGACTAGCTCGAAATGGTTCTAAGGGCGGGAGGTGAGTTTTCAAAACCTAAAATTGTTAAGACTCAAAATCACTGGACCCGCCATTCAACACCGCTGACACATAGCGGTGAGCAAAAAAATGAAAAAAAAAAGGGACAAAACTAAAATGATTTTCAATAAGTAATCATTCTCAAAGTGTAGTAAGATTGTCTATCCATGCACCAAACCAAGAGAAAACACTAAACAACCGAATGATAGAATAACAATAGAAAGTGCTAAAAAATCTACAACAAAGGATCGTGTCAACCCGAATGCGATGTCACTTCACTCATGCCTCGTGATATATGTCCAAATGCTTTAAGAAGAGGGATGATCTCGACTTCACTATTGGACAGACGGATCAGGGGATATCTCCAATGGGCATTGGAAGGGAATTGGTCCTCATGGGGTCAAACAAAGAAGAATCGGGACTTCTACCCATTGTTGGGATTCCTAAACTTGGGAAAATGTAACGAGACCCTAGTGGTGAAATAGACGAAGGACTTGCATTGAGCTAGCTCATGCATCTCGAAGACACACCTGAAATGGTCTATCGACAGTGGGATTTTTCTTGCTAAGGCAAATGTATAGGAAATATAGTGCTTTCCTCCACGCGTTGGGATTAATTTGGCTAGGAGTGAGGTAAAACTCATTAAAGAACAAGACGAAGAAAGGATAGATCGGGAATCTTAGACCTTGGAGGCCTTTCTTTGTGCCGAGGGGCTCTATGTACATATTGATCCGCATGCTCATACTTCCTAAGTGACTTTTCCGATTTGGATGGAGTGTTATAAAGGCTATAACATTTTGGGATTTCAAGAATCACCACTTCGCCCGTGGCATCGCAGTCTATCTCTATATTTTGGCTTGAGGATTTAGATGACCCAATATGTCATTTTGGGAGAATTATTGAAAAGCTTGAAACTCGATCAGATGTAGTGAAATGTCTGACTAAGAACGGAATTGGCCACAAGGAAAATCATCGACAAAGCTCGTCCCATGACCAACTATGGGGCTGGTCGACCGTCGACCAGCCACAAGGCTTGCCAAACGTCGATCGACAGTGTTGGTCGATCGCTGTCGATCAGCAGTAATGCGGTAGACAGTCGACCAGAGACCAGCTGGTCGATCATCGACCAGCGCCGTTAGTGGATGACTGGTCGACCCATCCATCGATGGGTCGATCGACTCTCTCGTCCCCATTTTCACTTTCATCGAAAGAGGAAGAAATGAATATCTTATACATGATAAAAAAAAATGATTGAGATGAAGGAATAAGGGAGGATGAAATTACCTCGAAGGAGAATGAAGAGGATTAAAATTTCGATAAATGAAAAGAGGGAATGAAATGAGAGGACACACCTCTTAAATTATTGAAAGATTTTAAATTTTTTGGAGGAAAATTTACCCCGAAACTAAGCCCACTTATGAGGTGCCACTTGTACAATACTTTCATCTCTTTATGTCAATTAGGTTGTTCGACCCGCTTATATTAAATGTTGACAAAAAAAAAAACTTTAACCAACATGGAAGAAGTGAAGATGTTATCCCTTGTCGATAAACATCGACAAGGGATAGAGGGGCTAGTGATATAGGATGGAATTAATAGTTATTTAAGATGGCTAGTAAGGTGAGAGTCACTTGATATTCACTCAGGTAGAGCACCACATTAAAGGTCGTCTACCACCATCAGGCCATCTACGTATACACAAGCCGTTGACCCCCATGAGACCGTCTACAACTATAAGACCGTCGACATTCATGAGGCCGTCTACCACTATAAGGTCGTCGACCCCCATAAGGCCACTTACCACCAAGAGGCCCTCTACGTCCACATAGGCCGCCAACCCC
Source organism: Fraxinus baroniana (assembly GCA_903798355.1). Lineage (NCBI taxonomy): Eukaryota > Viridiplantae > Streptophyta > Magnoliopsida > Lamiales > Oleaceae > Fraxinus > Fraxinus baroniana. The sequence goes on from CAIGRO010060879.1 coordinate 5,254, forward strand.
CATGAGACCATGCTAAACCTCCATGCCTACCAGTGAAGCTGTCGACCCCCATGCCAAACTTTTGAAGCTGTCGACCTCCATGCCTACCGCATGAGGCCAACGCTACACTTAACAATACAAATGGTAATTATATGTACGGAAATCGCCCAACAGTAAACAGGGGGACGACCAAATGCTTGAGGACTGGGGGGTCATCCATTCAAAACATAAGGGAATTGGGAAGACTTACGTGGGACGCGTGGCACCATTGGCAGCTGAACGAGTACATGGAGTCAGGTGTCTATAAGTACCTCTTTTGTGAGAAAGGCCTGGACTCTTGAAATCCGAACTGCTTGAATTCGCATTATACTATCTTCCTACTCCTCAAAATCGATTACTGATTCTCACGCCGGAGGTAAAAGGGAAGAGAAAGTCCCGACCTCATTTTGCAGGTTGCAATAGCTGACTGGAATAGCTGGAACACTGTATCCGTTAAGGTGAACACGGAGGGCAATCTTGCAACGATTTCAACGAACACATTGAAAAAATCAAGTTGGAAGTGTTAAAAATAATAAGATTGCAGCTCCACAAATAAAAACCGCTTTAAAGCATTTGATAGAAACATGTAATGAACCTAAGGTAATTAGTTATGCTAAAAGTTTATCTTATGAAATTATGAATTTTGATCTCTTGTTACGTGATTGTTTGGTATAGTGCATTGTATGCTATTAATAGAGTAAGCAAAATGTTGCAAAGTGAGAACATGTCAATTGATGTTGTTATTAGTCAATTGAAAGTACTTATTTCATTTTCTGAAACATATAAAAAAATTTAATTTGAATATGACAAGATTACTTTTCAAATTGAAGTTGAACCTACTTTTCATAAAAATTTTATTATTCATGTAACGAAGCACTTTGATGAAAATGTTAGTGATGAATAAAACATTCACTTGAAGTATGTTTAATTTGTTAAACTCTTCATTCACTTAAATTAAGACCAAAATGGCAATTGAAGTGTTAAACTATATAAAAATAATGATAGACCATTATTTTTCAAATGTGTGGATTACTTATAGAATATTATTGAATATATTAGTTATAGTTATAGTTGCATCTGCTGATATGAGTTTCTCGAATTTGAAGTTGATAAAATTCTATCGTCGATCGACAACAAGAAATGTTGAATGAGTTATTCAGGGTGTCGATTAAAAAAGAAGTTCTAAAATAGATTGATTGTAAAAGTATATTTGTTGTTTTCCTATCAATATTTCAAGAAGACATTTGAAGTTTCAAATTATTATTTTCATAACTTTGAATAATATTGTTTGATAAAAATTACAAAAAGAGAACATCTACTAATTACTATAGCAGGAAGTTTCTCGGGATAGAAGGGGGTGTACGAGAGGAAATGATTGGATTACCTTGCTAATCTTTGAGACCGATTTTATGAACCTTCATTCTTATTTTAGACAATTTAGAAATTATAAGTAGCTCTGAAGACAGTTATAGTAGTTTAGAAGAATTAGATTCTTCTATTCTCGATACAAAAATGATAAATATAGAACAGGAATGTGTCCATGAATGTGTCAAAGGACAAGTATCGATGATGGATAAATGTAAGAATTGTAGAATATACCCAGGACATAAAAATAGAAATCAATGTAAAAATTGCTTGGAAATTCAATGTAATGAGTGTTTAGGAATTAGAGAAGAAGCTAATAATAATAATAATAATAAAGACTATAGTAAAGATATAGAAAAACTAGAGGATAAAATAGTAAACACAAACAATAGAATATATAAAATATATGAAACTATAGGAGAAATACAATATAAGATTAGAAATCTAGAAACACAAGGAAAACATCCTATAGATAATTACACAAAAAATAATTACTTAGAAATAGAAAATCAAGAAGAAATAATTCTCAAATCTCTAGGGTAAAATCATCTAAAAGCATCAGAATACCCATAGAAATACATATAAATAAAATAATAAAAATAAACCTAATAGCTTTAATAGACATGTTGTACATTCAACATAATGAGAAAAAACTTAGTTTCAGAAGATTGTAGGCAGAAACTAGAATATGAAATAAGAGGAAGTCAAATGGATGGTAGTAAAATGGGATTTGAAGAAAGACTTTTCAATGACCGTAAAATCAAATTTCAAGAAAGACAGTATAACAACTACATTAGTAAGTGAATTAATAAAAGACGAATTTGTTTTAGGGATAAAATTCTTACTAAGTAGAAATGGAGCTTTAACAATCACCCATGATGTTATAATTTTTGGAAAAGTTACTTCTATTATTAATACTATAGACTCTTTAGAGTTACGAGCTAAGCATGGTGGACCGTTAATATACAGATCATAGATAATCTACAAAGTTCGGAATATTTATCTTTAGAAACCTTAAAGACTGATTTCATACCAAGAACCAAAGAATTAATAATTTTCAATAAAAGATTATCTAAGGTAGATAGTATAGATAGAAATTTAGAATTAGCTGAAAAAATACAGATCATAGGAGAAGACCCTATAAAACATTGGGATAAAAATAGAATTGAAGCTAAATCAGAAATCATAAACGAAAATATAAAAACAAGAACAGCATAAATTAAACACACAAATCAAGATATAGAAGACTTTAATATACAGATTAAAGAGTTATTAGATTTTAAGGTAATAAGACCATCTAGTAGCCAACATAGATCTGCAGCTTTTATGGTTAGAAATCATATTGAAATTAAAAGAGGTAAAGCAAGAATAGTTATAAACTACAAAAGATTAAATGTTAATACTGTAGAAGATGGATATAAGATACTAGATAAAGACATGTTGATAAATAAAATACAAAATAGTAAAATATTTTCGAATTTTGACTGCAAATCTAGATTCTGACAAATAAAAATGGCAAAAGATTCTATTCCTTAGGCAACTTTTATTACACCACTAGGACATTTTGAATGGTTACTTTGCCTTTTGGATTAAAGAATGCACCTTCTATTTTTCAAGGAAAGATGGATATTATTTTTAATTCTTTTACATTTATTTTTGTATATATAGATGATATTTTGGTACATAGTAAAAATTAAAAAGAACATATGCAACATCTAGAAATAGTTTTAAATAAATTTATAGAAAATGGTTTAATTATAAGTAAAAAGAAAATGGAAATAAACAAACAAAAAACTGAATTTTTAGGAATAATTTTATGAGAAGGAAAAATCCAATTGCAACCATATATAGTACAAACATTTATATAGTTCCCTTACAAAATAGAAGAAACTAAAAAATTACAATCTTTTTTAGGAATATTGAATTATGCTAGACATTTTATTAAAGACTTAGGCAAGAAAGTAGGACCATTATATAGTAAGTTATCTAGTAAAGGACAAAAATATTTTAATCAGCCATATATAGAACTAGTTAGGAAAATAAAAGAAGTTAAAAACTTACCACCATTAGAATTACCATTAGATAGTGAATATAAAATAATAGAAACGGATGGATGTGAAATAGGATGGGGAGGAGTATTATATTCCGAACCTAATAAATATAGTGATAAAAAAGAAGAGAAGATTTGTAGATACACTGGTGGAAAGTATAAGATAAAAGAAAAATATTTGACAAGTTTAGACTATGAAATAATGGCAATCATACATAGTATAGAAACCTTTAAATTATTTTTAAATACCGAAATCACAATTAGATCAGAATGTGAGGCTATAGTAAAATTTATTAAAAAGACAAATTTTGATAAAATTAGACACTAACGATGGTTAAAGTTGTATGAGATATTAAATAGTTATAAAATTAATATAAAACACGTAAATGGAAAAAATAATATTTTGGCTGTTAACTTAAGTCGACAAGTTATTAATTTTCTAACTCATTATTTTCATGGTGCAGATGGATCAGAAGATGATGAATTTTGGGAACCTCTAAGAGTGGCCCACAAGGATCGAATCTCCGATACAGATGAAATAATTTAGAAAGACTACCAAAAAGAGAGCGTTGTCTAGTAGATAATCTCTGTATGGCACGTGACTCTAAACAAAAATTAGACAACATTAATGCCTTAGCTAATCATTTTAGACAGATTCATAATCAAGTAGAAAGCAAAAAATTTGGCTTCTTTGAAGTAGTTAAAGGTAGAGAGCCTGGTATATATAATTATTGGCCAGAAGTATTGCAATAAGTAAAAAGATTTCCAGACCCCTTTTTCAAAGGATTTTATACATTAGAAGAAGCTTTAAATTTCTACAGAAAAATGAGAGGATTCAACTTTTATATATCTAAAAGAGATAGAGAAACTATGCAACCCTCTTCTACTTCTCAAGCGTCATCTTTATCCTCAATACAACTTTGTGATCGTTGTGAAAATATGACCAAAGTTGTTAGAAATTTAAATCTTAGAAAACAATCATTAGAAGAAAGACTGCACATTCTTGAAGACGACATTTCTTCATCCCAACAGACTATTAGTAGATATCAACATGAGATTCTTTAGTTGCATGATAATTTAGAAAGATTAAGTTCTAAAGATGGTATTGAAAAACCTATTTCTAAAGTTATTGCATCTTCAAGTAGAAATTATTCAAATAAAATAGAAAGACTTATTGAATTAACAAATTCTATAACTGCAGTGCAAGAAAAGACTTTATATAAATTAGAATAGAAAATTGGCGATTGTGCCAGTATTGTCCGAAGTTCCATAAAAGAGTCAGTAGTACAAGAAATTATCGATTTTTCTCAAATTCTAAGCTATTATCACGATGGAAATCGATATTTTCTTAAACATGGCCCCCAAATATGAATTAGCAAATAACTCAACTTTTCTGAGAGATAATTATCCTATAGTTTCTTTTGACTACACGAGTTTTGAAGAAGAAGACATTTTTTATCCAGCCTTAAAATTTGGTATGATAGACACTATATACATCTTAAATAGACCTTTCAGATTTTTTCACCTAAACTTAAACATATTCTTAGTCAGTTAAGAGATCACCCTTTGATGATTCAATTTATTTCCAGACCATCTCTTGTAAATAATTTGTATCATAATTCTAGCTTTTCATCATATTTTAATATACGAAAGGGCCAAAAGATTCCGACCCTCCTCGAAGTCCAATAAAAAAATAAAGATGAGATAGATTGATTATGAAAGGCGAATCTTAGAGACTGTAGCAATGATGGAAGTACAAAACAGTAATTCCAAACTTGTAGCTCAATGGAATAATGGAGTTATTTTCTACCAAGAGCATCTTGCTTTAAAACTTAAAACAGAAAAAATTTCAGCACCAAATATTGAACAGAAGGAGCTATATCTGATGGCCTTCCAAGAAATAGACAATGAATCAACAAGACAATCGGACATAGAAAAAGAAGAGGAATACATATCAGATGGGCAAAATAATGAAATGGACGCAGACCTAGATGACGCCTACATAGAGATAATGAAAAGATAGGCAATTAAAGAAGAAAAGACATAACGATAAAGCAAAAGACAGAATGAATAGTACTTAAAGGATAATTATCATGACAAATAAGTCAAAAAGTTGGGAAAAAGAGGACAGATATTTCTCATAGCTGTAAAGAGATATTTAAGTTATTAAATATGTTTCATACACATGTAACGTTACATAGTATTCTTTCAATTATAAATCACACACTTGTAAAGTTGAATAATGTAGAAAATAATAGACATGATGTACCAGAGTCTAAATATCGACACCACTCATAAAGAAGAACACGCCGAGAAAAAATAACAGGATAGCACAATATCGCACTTGTACTCAAAAAATTCAAAGACATCCTTGTAAACTCTTGTAGATTCAAAGATTTCAGAAATAAAAAGTAAGTTCTTTGCATACTTTCTCTTGTCTATGTTCATTTACTTTATTTAATTTTCGGGCAAGGCCTAAAAGAGGAAACATCAAGTAATTGATTACGTTATTCAAAAGCCGTATTTTATTTCCAAAAACAATCCAAACACTCTCAGCCTCTTTATTCTGGATTTCATTACCAAAAAAGATAAAATAATTCTCTGAGTTAAGTTGGCTATTTTACTTATAAGTAAGAAAGTTCAAAGCCTTTTTAAATATGATACAATCCTTTTTTGGTTACAATCTTAAACCTCTTTAGAATGTCAAGAAAAAAGCTGAGAGAGAGTTAAAAAAAGTATATGAAGAAATTAATTTGTTGAACGGTAAAGTACTCTCAGGCCATTGCAAACATATATTTTTTAATTCTCTATATTTTATGCCAGTAAACGATCATATTTTGCTTTATTGTTCTTTAGAAAGTTTTAAAGAATCTATTAATATTCTTCTAGAAAATTGATCAATCGGTAGATTAGTTGTAATACAAAGCCACATATTATCCGCATTAGATAGAAATAGATGTGACTCCTTTTTATAGATCAAGAAGCAAATCACCGAGCTTTCTATATCTCAGTATCGGAGTTTCCTGATAAAAGATCCTAAATATTGTAAAGAAAGACAAAAGAAAACTCTAAATATTATAAGACAAAAATAGAAAAAAAAATTATTCAAAAGAGAGAAAGAATAGCCAAATTAGGTGATAATTAAATAAATAATTGAAAAATTGTTAATTAGATATATTAAGGTCACAATACTATAAAATTTTATCCCAAATTATCAAATTAATTGCTCACAAATTATTTCTTCATCACAAATCAAAATTTTATAGATCACAATTTATTCATCGATCACAAATCAAAATTATAGGTAACAATTTATTTCACGATCACAAAATATCAAATTAATTGATCACAAATCATCGAATTAGTTGGTCACAACTTACCAAATTCTGAGTCATGATTCCAAGTTTAGTCACAATCACACATTTTTTTTACGTCACAAATTAACTAATTTGTGGGTCATAACACCCAAATAATTGATGAAAAACACACTTCGTCCCACTCCACCGCCACCGTCATCGCCACTACCAAAACTATACAATTGTTCACAAGCACTCTAAAATTCCCATCACCAACACCGCCATCTTACCACCACTGCACAACCACCATCACCACAGATTCTACAGCATCATCACAACCTTACTAGCACTTCCAACATTACTTCTACCTCACCAACACTACCATCTAACAATCACCGCTCAACCATCGCATAGCAAACTAGTTTAAATAATCACATGACTAAATGAAATTCTCATATGAATTATCAACATCACCACTACGTCACATGATTTTTGTTACATCTTATTTTTGAATTGTCATATTTGAAAAAAAAAAAAGACTAGTGTTTAATTTCCACTAAAAAATTCAAGTTATTTATTTTAGCTATCAGCAATTATTTGGGCTAGGGGCATCGTCGGCTGAAGCCTAGGGCTACCCCTTCCTAATTCTAACACATATCTGGCCAATATCTCGTCATCTATATAAAAAAATGCATTTTCTCCGTATCGAAAGTCTCGTGCGGTTGAAACAAAGTTGGTTGCATTTATAATGAACTAGGTTGAGTTAAACGTGTGTTGCACGTTATTCTGAAATACTTTATAAGTATCATGAAAGCAATATTTGACCATCAATTTACTCTTTTGATCTAAATATGAGAGAAATACAAGCTCTCGAAATTAAATGTTAATTATTATATATGCACGTAAATAGTGAAGTGCATATTTGAATGTAAGTATTAGAATTACAACTAAATGTATAAATGAAAATGAATGGCAAATACGATACATTTATAATTAACGTGAATGTTGATTAATTTAGAATTAATATCAAGGCATATATACGTGACATTTATACTAAATGAATATAATTTAATTTTCAATTAAGTGAAACTTGATGCTAATTTGCATACATGAACGGAATAATGAATTGCATTCTTGAATATGAAATTACAATTAATATTAATTAAATGAATGTGAATATTAATTAATTGAGAATGAATAGTAGGACATGGACATGAATGTGAATGTGAATGTGAAATTCTAATTAATATTAGGGTCCGTTTGATTGTAAAAATGGAAAATGGGTAGAAAGAAAACAAAATTCAGAGAAAATAATTGCTTAGAACTTGTTTCCCGGTAATTGTCAATTAATTGTGTTCGATTGGTATAATTTTTCATATGGACAATGTTGAAATTTTGGATCTTTTGCTGTTCATTTGACTTTGTTTCACATGAAAAATGTCCATTAAAGGGACACAAAATTACAATTAAGAATAGAATTTGTTTTCATTGCACAAAAAAAAAACAGTGGAAAACCAGTGGTGGAAAAATATATTCGATGAAAAGCTGGAAAAATGGTCACATGGGGGTGGGGCACCAATTGCCAAAATTGATTATCAAACAAGGCAAAAGATGGAACTTGGAAAGTAATTTTCAAGTTCCACGAAAAATATGTAACATCAAATAGGGCCTTAATGAAACATAGGAAGATCAAACAAGGCAAAAGTTGGAACTTGGAAAATAATTTTCAAGTTCCATGAAAAATATGTAACATCAAATAGGGCCTTAATGAAACATAGGAAGCAGAAGAAAATTAAAATAACAATAATTAAGGCAGCTCTCTGAAACCCGTCTTCTTGACCTAAAAATCGCCGCCGCTGCCTCCATTGGTGGGGCTTCTCTCCTCCATGGCTGGGCTATCATTTATTTCTGTGTAAGAACTCTTATCGTTAAATCGTTAAACCACCGAGTGAGCCGAAAGTCTAAAACCCGAACAGAAAACTCTCTCTCTAAAACCCATCTTCTTGACCTCAAATCGTCGCCGCCTCCATTGGTGGGGCTTCTCTCCTCCATGGCTGAACCTCCTGGCCATAGGAAGGATAATACACTACCCATCACAAATTTGCAGAACCCCAATCCCACGAATCAAAACACATATGCTACTGCTGTGTCTTCTTCACTAATACGCCATGACCTAGCCGCTATACCAGTGATGGACGTAGCTGTATCCCTACGACAGCCACAATGGAAGGAAGGAAAACATACGGTGGTGTTTTCCCCTCTCGAATTGCAGAGATCTGAAGCGCCTCTACAATACGCTCTTATCACCAAGTTCTCCAAGTCTCGCCCTCGAATGGATGTTATTCGCCACCATGTCAGTACCAAATGGGGGTTATCAGCTATGCCAATAATCGGCTTCATCGATAGGCGTCACGTTCTAATTAAACTACAAAATGCAGAGGACTTCTCAAAAGCCTGGACACG
>CAIGRO010060891.1:0-10315 GCA_903798355.1 Fraxinus baroniana
CGAGCCCGAGCCGTCCGAGCCAACGAATTTTTTTGTCATCCCTAGTTGAATGCAAAGCTATTTTAATTAAAGTTAATTTTACGAATGATCATTGAAGTTCAAATAAAATTTCAAATTGGTCATTAAAGTAATTTCCATTGCGTTCATGTCCTTGGAATAAAATATTAGTGAAATTTTCCGTAATTTATTTGTTGTGGAAAGAGTAGGGTTTTGCAGTGAAGAGGAAAACCCTAAACAAAACAATCAAGCAATGACTGTGCGGAGCTCCAAGAAAATCTTGCAAGACAATGATACCACTGATCCCAATTCCATCACTTCTCTTACGCTCACCCACAAAGCCCTTTCTGATGTAATTCTTTTTTCTCGGCATTTTTTTTTTTCTCTACGACTTGTTTAAATTTCTCATCGAATTTTTTGTGGGTTAACAGGTTTCATGCTTGAGCGAGTTCAAGAATTTGGAAAGACTCGATCTTGGTTTCAACAATTTAACTTCTCTTGAGGTAGTAATACTCGAACGCATTTTTGCTTGTAACTCTGTAGAGGTAGTATTTTGGAAAAACGTTTGATGTATCCGAGATTTCTTTTATTAATTTTTACGTTTTTTTGAATTCAGGGTTTGAAGTCTTGTGTGAATTTGAAGTGGTTATCGGTTTTGCAGAATAAGCTTGAGAGCTTGAAAGGGATTGAGGAACTCAGTAAACTATCTGTAAGTAGCACAAATCACCACATAACCATCTTTAGAAATGTTGTTTTACTTGATTGTTGATTTTTTTAAACATGAAGCTTTTGAAAGCTATAATTTAATGAATGAAATTCAAATTAAATCCAACTCCAAGTTATTGGTATTGGAGTATAAATAGGATTAGGAGTTCATCAGTAATGAAGCTATTTGTTAAAGCTTGAATTTCAGAGTTTTCCAGTCAATTTAAAAGCTAACATTTCATCAAATACAATTGCATGAATTAGAGGCAATATTTAGAATCTGATGCTGCATTTTGTTGTCACTTACATGGTCTTAAAGTTAAATTCCAGTCCCACCCATTAATATATACAACCCATTGTTGATTAAAATCGACATATTTGAATTGAGAAATAGAGTTTGATCATAATTCTTCATCTAGTCTCCAATATTTTTTGCTGTTAAAATTAATGACGTCCTTCTGTTGTTCACTGGGTTATATCGAAATTAATAGCTCTGAATCAAACAGGGTTTTTAACGGCTTTCTAAGAAATTTGATTTTATCTAGAAGTTTTTAGTGTCATTTGTCCTATCCTTTTTCTATTATTGGAAGTTTTTTAGAAATGTTACTCTGAAGATTGAGTGATGTGGATCCTGACATTTAACTCATCAAGCTAGAAGTTAGTCAACATTCTTCTAACAAAAATTAAGTCACCTCTATTATAATTGGGTTGTATACATTCCTTGATGGATGATAATGTAAAATGAGAATAAAACATGTTGAAATTATCTTTATTTTCTTTCACTGATTTTTATCATGGTCAACAATAACTTTTTGTGCATTCTCATAAAATGTGTGCAAGTTTCGTTATCTCAAAGCTGCTATCACGTCATATAACCTCACTGAAATGAGATTTTCAAGTCATTTCTGGTGTAGTTTGTATACAAGTACAACTTATTGAGCTTTTGCTTAACACTTTCCTCGTCTTATACTATACAGGTATTGAACGCTGGAAAAAACAAGCTTAAGTCAATAGACGAGGTCAAGTCCCTTGCAAGTTTGCGGGCATTGATTTTGAATGGTAAATTTTTTTGTACAAGACATTGTAATACATAAATAAAAAATTTCCCCGGGGATTAGATTTTTTAAATCTTCCTTCTTCTTCACCAATGGCAGACAATGATATCAGTTCAGTTTGCAAGCTTGATCAGTTGAAAGAGTTGAATACTCTAGGTATATGTTCTGAATTTTTATGCATACATGAAATTTTTGAGCTGCATATGGTTCTGCTCAACAAGGAGTTGACCTCGGACTAATTTTTGACAAGTTTTACTTGAATTCTAGACATAATATCCCTTCATGATCTATATTCTTTGGTGAAATCTATGTTATGTTACATGGAAATAATTTTGATTTGATGCATATTTAATTGGAAGGTATTCTGTATTACCTTATATCTTAACATATTCGGCTGCATACGCTTATTGTGTTTATTCAATGATTTCTACTTATCCAAGTATATTATTCTTAAATAAAGCTCTTCTTTCAGATAAGCTAACTGATGGTCGTTTGGGCCTTTTGTTTCATGGAGTATCTATTTATCTAGTTGATCTTAAATCTCCAGAGCCTTAAGATGATCAGTTCAACACAAGAGATTGCATAATATAACTTCCCTATATTTTCTCTCTTAAACTAATATGGGTAGTGGCACTACTACATGGCTATGGATCTCCATTTGTTTACATTGATGTGCCTCAGTGGCTGTATATGAATTGGTCTCAACCATCTTTATTCAAAAATGGTGCATTTCTCTGCACCTTGCATCTCATATCAATGACTTATAGTTCTCGTACTTGGTAGGAGTCATTTATTGTGTTGTAAGTTGGTAAAGTATAGAAACCTTCAAACTTCACAAATGTGTATTAAATATGAAGATATATGCTTTTGCTAAGTTGGAGGGTTTTTATTTTTTTAGAAGGAAACTCTTTCCAATCTCATTTTTTAAATATGATGAAATATGTGCTTTATATGTTTAATAAAATCTTTAATGCTTTGAAGTCTATTTACAATTTAATTTTCTATCTATTAGTTGAAGTTTTATTTGTTCAGGCTATTCGTCTCTCCCTCATAACTGATATAATTTACATTTTTGATGTTCTTGGATTTTTAATTACGTATTTCCTCTAATTCCCCTTCCAAATTAATTGCTGTTAGATTTAGAATTGGAATGTAAACTGTGTATTCTTCATTCATTCAGTCTAACTGAAAATGAAATACAAGAGAGCTATATAAATAGCATACGGGAATATCCAGCTGGCTACCAACTAACTTTCTAATTAATTGACTAACTAACAGAATTAACTAACTAACTATATGTACAAGTTTAAATCTACAACTCTAATACTCCCTCTCAAGATGCACTGTAAAACAGACATCCTGGATTAGATAATAAAGGAGTAAAAGCAGAAGCATGAAGTGGTTTAGTGAAAACATCAACTAGTCGGTGTCGTGATTGGATTGGAAGAAGTTTAACCATTCCTGTTGCATTTTTGTCTCGGATGAAATGGCAGTCGATTTCTATATGTTTAGTCTGTTCGTAGAAGGTGGGATTAGTAGCAATTTGAATTGCCTCTTGATTGTCACAGAAAAGGACAAGAGGAGGTGCTTGAAGAGTTTGGAAGCTTTAACAATTGAGTGATCCAAGTAATTTCACTAATGGTGGCAGCAAGTGCGCGATATTCTGCCTCAACTGATGATCGGGACACTGTAGATTGTCTTTTGGCTTTCCAAGAAATCAGTGAATCCCCAGTGAATATGCACCTGTAGTAGACTTCCTTGTGTCAATACAAGAATCCCAATCAGCATTTGAAAAAGCTCGTTGTTTGATGGGTGGAGATGATGATGCTGTAAAAAATAGACCATGACCAGGACTGCTCTTCAGGTAACGAAGGAGGTGTACCGCTTTTAGGTGTGGCAATCGAGGTTGAGCAAGAAACTAACTCAATTTATGAACGGCACATGTGATATTAGGTCTGGATAATGTCAAATAGATCGATTCCCAATGAACCATCTATAGTGTGAAGCATCCGTTAATAGGTCCCCTTCATGTATGCTAAGATAGCATACATGCCTTTGGATCCATAGGTGTATTAACTAGTTTGCAATCCAGATAACCAGCATCTTCAAGCAATTGTAAAGTGTAATGCCTTTGAGAAATAACTATGCCTGATTTTGAGCGAGCATTTCAATACCCAAAAAATATTTCAACCAACCCAAATCCTTCAACTTGAATTGAGAGTGTAAGAACGTTTTTAAAGAGCCAATAATATGAGAATTAGGACTAGTGATGACAATGTCATCAACATATACCTATAGTGCCACAAAGTCGTTCACAGATCCTTTGGTAAACAATGAATAATCGGCCATGGATTGGATAAATCCAAAGTGAATTAGAACTTTTGAAAACTTTGAATTTCACTGTTGTGATACTTGTTTGAGTCCATATATGGACTCGGCAATTTACATACCAACTTCTCCCCTGCTTGGCAGTGTTCTGAGCTTTATAGCCAAGAGGAAGATCCATGTATGCCTCCTCGAACAAGTCTCCATTCAAGAAGGCATTATTGACATCTAGTTGAACCAAATGCTAATTATGGTAAGCTGCAACAGCTAGCAGCACTTTAACAATTACTGTCTTTGCTATTGGAAAATGTATCAAAATAGTTGAGACTCTCTTGTCGTGTGTAGCCTTTTGCAATAAATCGTGCTTTGTGTTTTTCAATTGAACCATCCGAGTTATACATTATCTTGTATATCCATCGGCAACCCACAAAATGTTTACGATTTGGTAAAGGAACCACAAACCATGCATGGTTAAGTTCCATAGCATCAAGTTCAAGCTGCATAGCTTCACACTGCTGGGGGTATTTTATAGCTTGATGATAAAATTGTGGTTCAATTTGGGATTATACATTCAATATGAATTGTGATTACTAGGGGACAACGTGTCATAAGATACAAAGTGGCTAATGTTGTGGGGTGATTGATAGAAGAGGTAGGCATCTTGGGAAATTATGTTGCAGTGAAAATCTTTGAGATATTTTGGAGGTTTACTAATTCTCTGTGATTTTCTAACATTATTTGCTGGAGTGTGAATTGGTAAGATATCAGGCTGGTCAATATCATTTTGAATGGGGATGTCTCTAATAGGTTGAAGGTCATGAAATGTGTATTCTTGGGATGATGTATGAGCTTCAATAGGTGAAATGGAATTAGGGATATGTTCAATTGATTTAGCACTGGTAACATGAGGAATGAACAAAGATGGAACTGGCAGAACTAAGTCAGGAAAGGGATTTGTAAGGTTCGTTTGATTGCAAATGTGGAATTTTGGTGGAAAGAAAATGAATTATAGGGAATTGAATTGTCTAGATTTTGTTATACTGGGTGGAAAATGAATATCATGGAAAATTTAGCCTACCAAATAACCTAAAAGGTGGAAAATGAAAACGAATTCCAACTTCCCTAGAAAATTTCGTGCTATCAAACAGGCCCTAAGTTGATCATCTCCAATAGCAGTATGAAAGGGAAATATCACTTCATGAAATATGGCATCTCGTGATAAGAAAATTTGCTTTGAAACTACATCATAGGGTTTATATCCTTTGACCCCAGATGGATATCCCAAAAACATGCATACTCTAGCACGAGGTTGAAATTTGTTTCTGTGTGCAGACAATGTGGAAGCAAATTTCAGACATCCAAACACCCTAAGTGCAAAATAATCTGCTGAGTTTAGAACTTTGCATCAAGAATATACAAGTGCTGTAAACGATCACCCCTGCCAGTCATCCTCCTGGTTTTGGTCTCCTGAATGATGAAATGATCATGAAAGAAGCTGATGGTGAGTTGTGATCCAAGTGTTAGAGCACTAACAGACAACACATTGAAATTGAACTGTAGCACAAACAAGACATCATGTAGAATAATCTTTGGGCTCAACTTGACATCACCACATAGCCTTATTGGGATTTGTGTATGATTTTGCAATGTCGCTGTAGAATTATCAATAATTCTCATTGACAAGAAGGCGGCAACAATAGAGCATACGTGTTTAGTTGCACCCGAATCTACTAAGTACTATCCAAATGTCTTTGGACGAAAATATAGGATCTACCGTTATGGAATAACATATACCTGCAGCATGTGAAATGAGGTTGATGTCGTGCTGAGAAAGAAAGAAGTGTGTGGGAAGGAAGTGCTCTGATACCATGTTAGATTTAGAATTGGAATGTAAACTGTGTATTCTTCATTCATTCAATCTAACTGAAAATGAAATACAAGAGAGCTATATATAATACCATACGGGAATATCCAACTGGCTACCAACTTTCTAACTAATTGACTAACAGAATAAACTAACTAACTATATGTACAAGTTTTATATCTACAGCTCTAATAATTGCTTTTGGTTTTGATTGAAGATTTTAAATATTTTCTTCCTGGCATTTACAGTGTCAGAAACGAAAACGTACGTTGTATATTTTTATATTTCTAACATTGAATGCATACATTTATCTGTTAAATGCTGATGATTTGTTTTTGTATTGCTATTCCAGTTTCAACTCACTCTTCAACTTCTGATGTTCTTATGCAGTTCTCTCCAGGAATCCAATCCGCACACTTGGTGAATCTGTGGTTAAACTTAAGTCAATCACAAAAGTATTTTCTTAATTGACATAATGTCATCAGAGAAACTCTTGGATTAAATGACTTGAGGATTCTCACTGTTTCTTCATTGCAGCTCTCTCTTTCAAACTGCCAACTGCAGACCATTGGTTCATCACTCAAGTACTGTGCAGAGTTAAAAGAGCTTCGCCTTGCCCACAATGAGATCACGGTCTATTTTAAACTTGATTCTCTCTCAAGAATTTTTTCCAAACTGTTGATTTTATGCAGTATTTTGGCAATTTGATTGTTGTTAAAGCCTTAATTTCTTCCTGGTGTTGCTTAATGATTATGCTACTAACTTTTGCTCCTTCACCATTTAGACTGTTCCAGGCGAGTTTGTCCGTCTCGTAAAACTCCAGAATCTAGACTTGGGAAACAACTTTATCACAAAGCGATCAGATCTAAAGGTTAGCATTTCTCAATCAATGATCTTTAATCATATTTGATTATATTTGGTCAATATGTTCTTTACCATGTGTCATTGCTTTATAATCGAATGCAAGGTGCTCTCTTCATTAGTCAACCTAAAAAATTTGAATCTACAAGGAAACCCAGTTTCTGAAAAGGAAAATTTAGTGAAGAAGGTGAGTTTCTATTGCAAGACAATTTTTTTCTTCTGTCTGATGGTGACATCAAAGTTTTGAAATAACAATCCTCATACGGATGCTTCACCAGGTGAAAAACCTAGTACCGAATGTGCAGATCTTTAATGGTAGACCAATTGAAAAGATTATGACAAAGGAAGAGATTGACAAGGGCGATGCTTCTTCAGCAAAAAAGATCTCGAAAAAAGGTGATCCAGATAATACTGGATCTCTTGGCTTGGAAAAAAGGAAAAATCTATTTGATGAAAAAGCTTCTTATTGCCCCGAGGATGGTACAATCTCGGAGAAGAAAATAAATAAAAAGTTGAAGTTATTGCTGCAGAATGATAACAATATCACAGATGTAGAAACTCCAACTGTGGAACCTGGTGAGAAAAAGAAATCAAAGCACAAAATGCAACACACAGATGAACCTGTGATGGGAAAAGCTTCGGATATTCAGGGTGATCATATCATGATAGACAAGAAACCTGATAAAAAATCAAGAAAAAAAGTGAGAGGGGATAACATTAATGTTATAGACAGTGCAGAAGCTCCTTTTATGGATCTTTTTACTGGCAAGACTGACGCGGGCATAAACACTGATGAGAAGAAGTTGGATCATAAAACTAAAGATATAGACGCCGTTAGCTGTTTGGTAACCTTTCCAACTAAGAAAAAGAAGAAGAACCGCAGTGTTGATCCAGCTGCTCTTCAGTTGTCTCCCGTAGAAGAAGTTGGATTAGGTGGACCGTCAACATGGGATGATTTGTGATGCTTGTGGAAGACCTCTAAATATGCCTCGAGAGGAATTGAAATCTGGGTGTGATGGTGGTGGAAGCATTTTGTCATGGGTTCAAGATCTCGTCTGGAAATGCTGTTTTTGTAGTCATCACATCTCCAAGAGTTATGTTATTTACTTTAGAGAGTCGATGTTTGAAAATAAGTTTCAAGAAACTTTTTATTCTTCTTTTATAATGATTATAATTAATGAGTTGTTGATTTCAATACTCTACTTCTTAAATTATTCAGATTTATAGCTTGGATGTGGTACAACATTTATAATATGTCGTCGTTACTTTTTTCCTTTCTTGTTATAGCTGAAAACATCGTCTTATCTTTTATCTCGATTAAATGAAAATTTTAATCATTTACTTCCATGTCTTTATGAGTTATGAAAATAGCACAAAATGCCTCTAGTTCATATGAGACTAGGGTCGAGTTATTTCCAGTAAATCTTCAACTCGCCCCAATCGAAAGGTTGATTGTGAACAAATTGGACAAGTAAAACGTCTAAATTTTGTGTAACTCGACTCTCGATTGGGGATGAATTTGTTTTTCACAAGATATTTCAACTTGACCATTACAAAGACATGTCCAAATTAAATGTATAATATTCAAATTTGCAATAAGGATTTTATTGTATTTTTTCCACGTCACAAGTTCATAGATATAAAATATTTTTATATTGTGAACTTTTTATTTTTTTATTATGATTTTGCTGGTATTTAGATTTATAATTTGGTATATATTTTGTTTGCATATAGTCCCAACAAGATCTCCATCTCATTGTGGTCCTTTCTGTACGTCAACGTTAAAGGCTCGAAGATTAAGGTTTGTTGACCAAAAATCATTTAAAACTTTAATGAACAAGCATAAATTAATTGAACTTAGCCCTCGTCGGAGCTCTATTTTTAAATACTCCCTCCGTCCCAACTCCCAATTATATAGACTTATTTCGTTTTTCACACGCATTAAGAAAGTATCTTTATTGTTATTGAAAAATTAATTTTTGTCAAGATTTTTTCCAACTTACCCCTATTTGATTTTCAGTGTGAAAAACTAAATTATTGTTGGAATAAAGAATTTGAAAAGAAGAAATGAGAGTCAAGAAGTGAGAAATGTGTGTATTTGGATGATTTTAAGAAATTGGCATATTAAGTGAGGAAAATTTAATAACGGCACATTGGTAAAGGAACACAACAAAATATTCTACATTAGGAAGTATGCCTATATATTTGGGACAAGAGAAAAAAATTCAGCATATATAATTGGGACGGATGGAGTATTCTGTTGGAGAATGTGTAGTTAAAAAAATTAATCTACATTAGGAAACATGCCTATATATTATGGCCAAGAGAAAAAGGAAACCCAGCATATATAATTATGACGGAGGGAGTAGTATTTTGTTGAAGGTTGTATGATTAAAAAGTAAGAATTTTTTTTCTAATTTCTAGTAATATTATTTTATAGGCATGTGTAGTTGAAAATGAGTTCTGAAAAAATGAATTTCAAAATAAATGAAGACCAAACATAGTAAGTGAAGAGTTGATTGAGTCTTTGGTCATGGAGATATTGTGATGGTCCATTGAGTCCCTAGATGGTACAAAAATTATCCAAAGAGAAACAGGTGCATTTAGATAACGATAGAAATTAGGGCTACATGTGTCGACGTGGCATGTCAAATAAAAGTGGAAAATATACAAAGACGTCAATATTTAGCTCATATTTATGAATTGTTTATAAATATTCAAGTTAGTTTTTATTTATATATTGAGAAATTTATAAACACTAGTCACTTCACTTCACAAGTCACTTACAAGTTACAACCCAACTTGGTGGACACAATTGACATATATACCCAATTCTATCCACTTCGTTATCCTAAAAAATCTTGTTGGAACCCATGGACATATATACCCTCCATTTTACTTGTGCAATGTCATTCTTACCCCTGCCATCACACAACCTAATGGCAAAACTGGGGACACAACTGTCATTTTATGCAAGAATTAATCTATTTGTACAACCTCGATTGACAACACCTCACATGCATATTTCCGCATATTTAAAAAAGTCAAAAATAAAAAAGTGGACCCCCTCATGTGAGGGGTTGTCAACCTCGGTTGTACACATAGCATGATTGCCGCTGAATAAAGCTTCTTGTACATTAATTGGTTGACATGAAGTTTGACGCTCCATGCATTTTCAAGTGCAAATGGACGGGAAAGTGTATTTTATTTTAAAACAGTCCACTCATGTCACAATATCAAACTTGATGTCAAATGAAGTGTACATGTAGCATGATTGTTGTACTATCTGCTATGTTCAAATGTGGGGCCTGCATGTTTCTGAAATTAGAGGTTATTTGGTAGAGATTAAAATCAGATTAAAATTGAAAAATTAACCGTTATTGTTGACTTTTATTAGACAAGTGGGACTCAATAACGATTACATTTTCGATTTTAATTGGATTAAAATGGGGGCCAAACAAGCTTTTAATAAGAAGCTTTTGAACTTATTTGGGTTTTTTTTTTTTTT
>CAIGRO010060912.1:0-10625 GCA_903798355.1 Fraxinus baroniana
TCAAGATTCTTTGAAAATATTATTCAAAGGGCTACAATGTTTCTTCAAATATTATTTTCCAGTTCAAATGTTTGCTATGTTGAAAATGAGTCTCAATATGAAACCACAAATCTGGAGCATAACTTTTTCGATTGAAAATTGATATGTGATCATACTTTGACTATATTTGATCCCTTTGACTTCTTTCTTCATCCAGTTGACTCCAAACACTCTCAAATCTTCATTGTGAAGTCCGACACAACTTTGGAGTGTTTGCACCTTACTCCTTGAACTTTGGATCTCTTACAATTTAGTTCATTTCTCTTCATTTTGCCAAGTTTTTCTTATTTCCTTCAATTTCATCAATCTATATCACAACATCAAAACACACATTAAAATGCTCTAAAACTCTATCTAAGGTAACAAAATAATGCATTTAGTGACATAAATATGATGCGTGTAGAACACTTATCGGGGACTTATCTTGCAATTATGCAATAGTATCCATTAAACTTTAGTCATATCAATCTATTTTCTCATTTTGAGGGATAAAAGAAAAGACAAAACCGAGGCAGAGAAGAATCGAGGANATATGATGCGTGTAGAACACTTATCGGGGACTTATCTTGCAATTATGCAATAGTATCCATTAAACTTTAGTCATATCAATCTATTTTCTCATTTTGAGGGATAAAAGAAAAGACAAAACCGAGGCAGAGAAGAATCGAGGAAAAAAATAATAAAAAAAAAAAGTGGAAGGGAAGAACAAGAATTAGATGCTAGAGTTTTCAAGCTTGGGTTCCTCAACCGTCCAATTCCTTCTTATTTTCAAAAGGTAAGTAAAAAGTTATGTTGATTGAACTTTTAGGGTTTAGGGAAAAATTTCAATGTTTAGCAAGAATTAGGTGTTATAGGTGTGTATTTGAGGTTTTAAATAAGAGTATAGTAAAGAAATGTTTAATTGAATATTGGAGTTGAAGAAAGTGGAATTTTGAAATGGGTTTGAGAAATAAATATATATTTTGATTTTCTTGTGATTATATGATGCTAAACACTTAAATTAAGGATTGAAGATTGGATATTTCCATTTTTTATGCAATTTTCGGACAAAAACATACACAAATACTATTTTTGAAATTATTACCACGAAGTGTTAATTCTGTCAATAGTTTTGATGATAATTTTCAGTATATAGAAATACGCGATAGAGTTCAATATTTTGGAATTTTAGTGCTGTTTTTGTCAAAACTTCGTTTTTTCAGCTTTTACAAGTTGAATGAAACTATGTAATAAATATGGAAGTTTAGGTATTGGATTGAATTATGTACGGGGGTTGTATATGTATTAGGTGAGTGAGTAATGGATTTGATCATGTGGTGATTTGTTAAGAAATAATTAAAGAGAGGAAAAGTTAGAGAAATAGAGAAACGAGAATAAACATAGAAGTTGAGGAGTTATGTTGTGGATTTGTATTACTTTAATTATCAAGTTTTAATTCGTGTATTTATACCGTTATTTCATGTAGTGACATGAAAGTTTGGAAAGACATGCCAATTTATTCAAATTTCTATCCATTAATATGTGAGTGGAAAAATTTAAATATTTTTCAAGTATTGATAAGTAATTATATCATTATACATTTTATGCAATTATGTGAATTATTTCTTACATGATTAATGTGGAAATATTATTTCATTATGATCTATGTGGAATTCAAACATTGTGTGAATACATTTTATGCAATTATGTGAATTATTGGTCTAATTACATGATTAATTTGGAAATATTCCTTCATTATGATGTGTGTGGAATTTTAAAGATTGTGTATGGATTATTTGTGAATTGGAATGTAATACATATGTGATATTTATATCAACCAAAAAAGTACACATGATTATATAAGTATTCTAGTTCATGGAGGGGCCTTGGCCGTGTTCTATACTACACCGAAGGGTCTTGACTGTGAATGAAGGTCTGATTGCGTACATATAGTTCACCGAGTGGCCTAGAAATGTTCTAGTATTGATTATGAGATGTCTTTAAACCCACTTTCATTCACGGAGGGGCC
The DNA here is from genome assembly GCA_903798355.1 of Fraxinus baroniana. Lineage (NCBI taxonomy): Eukaryota > Viridiplantae > Streptophyta > Magnoliopsida > Lamiales > Oleaceae > Fraxinus > Fraxinus baroniana. Next base: position 2,048 of record CAIGRO010060912.1, read on the forward strand.
TAAGGGCCATGGCGAAAGCATTTAGTCCGAAGGGCAGAGTCAGAGGGTATATTTTTTGTTGATTACATGTGATGGGATAAGATCATGATATGGATTTGAGTTAATGATTATATCATGACTATTAGATGATATTTTTTAGTGTTATGAGATGTCTCACGTCTTGATTATTGCTATTATTATATGTTCTTATAAGGTGAACTGTTGATTGATTTCCACTTGATTTTCGATAAAAATGTATAAATGAGGAAGTATAATTATTTTAAAATTTTCACTAACTGAGGTATTAGCTCATATATTTTTCCATAATTTTTCTTATAGGTAGTATTGATTTTTCATAAATTGAGGAGCCTGATGGTTTTAGAGTTATAGCCACACGATATGAAGCATTTTGGTAGAGCACAAAATATTTATTTTGGATCCTTCGCACTATATTTTTCATAAATATTTGATTCTTACTCATATTTTGTAGTAACTTATAATCAGCCTTGGTGGTGGATCTGGCATACAGTCAGCATCTACCATCGGCACACGTCACGTTCGGGTTCATTAGCCCTAACCCTAATGCAATTCTTTCTCTCTGGATCTTCCGAAGCTCCCATGTCGTGCTCTAAAACCCTGTTGTCTCTTCAATCTTCGTCCATGGTAAGATTTCGTCCTTCCAACTGTTTCGACCTACATGTATGGAAAAACAGTACTCAAACATTATGAATGGAGGTATATCAAAGGTAGATTTTTGGTTCATTTTTGTTTTAAATTAATTTGAGGTATATCGTGGGCTTTGTAGCGAAAATCTTGATCTTTTAGAGTCTTCTTAATAAATGTATTATATGTGAAAAGGCCCAATACATAGGATATTAAAACAGGATCTTAAAGATTTAATCTCAGAACAGAAATTAAAGAATGAACACAAAATTTCTTTCAGCTTTAGCCCCGGAGGTTCGGCAACCGAATCTAACGCCTACATCCCCTGTTAAGCATCCAAATAATGGATATTGCTCGGTTGCACTAAATAGCCAAAATATGGCAACCAACAGTTCTAGTATCTGTTCAAGAATACAATAAAAAGGCCACAGAGACTTATTTTTACACAGGCCTTTAGATCGAACACCCTTAAGGCATAAAATAGACCAGATCACAAAGTTCTGACTAACCCCTCTCTCACTGCTCGAATCACAAAAGATTCAGCACCCAAACTCACTTAAAATACTCACTTCACAACAATCAAAAGTAGATCTAAGAGAATATATAGGTTACACGATTCAATCACTCAAGAATGTAAACCCTAGAAAGAATGAGGTTATTCTCTCTAACAGACGTGAGAGAACCCAAGGGAAGATCTCAAAAAGGCGTCTCAGAGAAGATAAAGATTCAAAGACTCTGGAATCACATCCAACGGCGAGAGAGGCGCCAAGTGTCAATAATCCAACCTTTGTCTCCAATTAGTAAAAGTGTCATTTCCAGAAACACGATTTTATCACATAATTGTTGGAAGCACATTTAAATAGGCAGGTCATAGGTTCAAGACTCAACAATATGTTAGATTGATCTTTTTATCTAGTTGCTTCTTGTGAGCAATATAGGTTCTCCGGCTTGTTCGTGTAGGTAAATTTTTTTTATCTTTAGTTATATTGTTAACGAATATATTAATTCAGTTTATAGATACAGAACAACAAATAAACTATTTCTTCAGTAAATTTAGATTCAGCTACACGAGTCTTGTTATGCTCACTTTATAGATATTGTTGGTTTTTGAGATTCAGTTTGATCTTTTCAATATTGTTTTTTGTAGAATTCTAATTTGTTGAGTTTGGGTGGTGTAGGCCAAAAGTTGAGTCTTTGCTTGTGTTTTTAATGAGGGCAGTAAATTTCAAAATAATAACTACGTTATTTCATTTTTTTTATTCATTGTCGTCGTTATGAATCTATTGGCCTTGGCTGTGGAAATAATGATTTCATCTTTTTCTGATTTTCAGAATGACTGTATTGTGTATCTAATCCATTTAGTAGATTTTGTTTCCTATTAGACTCAATTTGATGCCTTTTGTATTAAATTTGGTTTCCATGGGCAGTATGAATTTCAGGTGAAAACTACAGATTACCAAATTAACGACTACTAAGTTACCGAATGGTTATAATTATCCATTTTTAGTTTTGACCCTAAGCGCGGAATTATTCTACTAAAAGCAACAAGTCACTTTTTTAATAATTTCTAAATGATTGAGCATACACATCCAATTTCCCCATATTTGAATATCGTGGTTTGTAATATGGAAAGCAATAAAGAACACCAATAATTGTTGACGGACAAACCCAACTGGGTAAAAACTCAGGGACCAAACCTGTTACCTCCACTATAGAAAATATGGATTACAGTCCGTTTTCAGCAAATTCTACTAGTTCCCGCTGCTGTAATTTTTGTAATCTCCAAGATCTGATGTTTCTTCCAAACCCACGATCTGCTACCATAGTTACTATCTAGCCAACCTACTAGATCTACCAACTTACCTCTTGTAGCTTCTAAGATCCATTGTCTTCTTCCAGCTTCATGATCTTCTTCAATTGTCTCTTCCAAGTGGATTTTCAAGAATCTCCAATTCTTGTGCTTTTCCTATGCTTCCAGTCCAACCTCTCTCAACCTCAAAAAACTTCTGATATCCAACTGATAAAGTACTTTCCTAAGGATGTTTAGGAAGTAGGTGTTTTGGATTCTTCAATATGATATTTTCCCAAACAGGTGGTTATATGATCTTAAGAAGAAAAGATAAATCACAAAGGAGGATATGTTCTTTAATCTTTGGTGAATAAGATGAGGCAATGAAAATAATAAAAACCACTTTAAAATTTCGTCCAATAGCTTGGATATTTATAGGAGAGAGTGATTGGGCTGAATGGGCCAGAAAAATCTATTTGAAAACGCAAATTAGTGTTTTTCGTATAAACCTGTCGCTCGAGTGAAATCTCAGCGAAAGGAGAGCGACGGGGATTCTGTTTTCGTCGCTCGAACAGTGTCTAGGCGATAGACTAGCGAAAATGCGAAGTTTTATTTCTCCTCTTTTCATGCTCGAACCCTAGATTTCATAACCCAATTTATACAAATTGTACCCTAGGTCCTTGACTTTTACAACACGTTACAAATTAGTGATTTTGTCCACAGAATTGCCAACACTAAAAACCTAACAAACTCTCCCTTTGACGTTCTAAGACAAAATTATACAACAAGTCAAAAAGTAAAAAAAAATCTAAACTATCAAGCTTGATCAAACTACATTTATCTCTTGTTTTTCTTATTAAACCTATTTCTTGAAATCCACAACTCAAATACCCAGTGTAAAAGCACGTGATACAGGAAATTTAGCAATTAAACATATGAAACCAAAACTAGCTATATTGAGACATAGCACTAATGTTAATCCGAACACTAACAAAAACATTAGCGTCACCAAATATCAAAACTCAAACAGCTATGCATATGAGATGCAATGCACATTCTCTAAGCAAATGTATCTATGTATCTCCCCAAGACCCCTCAAACATAAAATGGCAAATCTCAATTTCATTCAATGCTCCCCCTAAAACAAAATTCAAAAATTCTACTTTTTCTTTTTCTCTCCCCATTTTTGTCACAAATGACGAAGGGACAAACAAACTATTAACATTAACATATAATCACTCAAAATGCAGTTGTTAGTATGCATAAATATAAACAATGTACAATAAACTTTCCCACATATTCAGTTCAAGTTATCATGGAGTAAATTGTATAAGTGATCTATGTGTGTAAAGTTTTACTAATCCTTTGTAAGTAGGACTCCAAACCTAGATTTTGTGAGAAATGACATGCTAAACATCACTGCTAATAAGTATATTTCTCTACTTATGAAAGTTAAACCATTTAAGGTATATAGAGCTTTTTATTACCGGGGATAAATTTGAGCTTAGGTCTAATAAATAAGGTCAATTCATGTTCAAAGTCACCTTACTAACATGTGACTACCATCTCAAATCTCACACACGTGATAGTCCCACTAACAACATCATAGTGTGTACAGTGCAAATGGTATATGAAAACACATATACTAAGTACTCCATAAATAACATAAGCCAGCAATGTAAACTATGTTAAAGCTCATCGATTACACCCATGCTTGATCACAACAAACACATTCAAGTATATTATATATTAAGCTGTAAAAACACTTTCCCTCATATTTATTTGTAAATTTTCCAATTTTTTGTTTTTTTAAAATTTTAAACATGAATGCACCAAGCACAAAAACAAAACAAAAAAAAAAAAAAATCAAACACACAAAAAAATGGTCATGATTTCTACCTAGAAAACAAATAAACAAATGTGATGGATACATAAATTAATGAAACACAATGATAAATTTCGAGCATGCATCAAAAATACATAATCAGCCAGGTATGCAAATGCTCATAACTTTAAGAGCACCGTGATCTATTTCAACATTTTCAGATCATTTTTCTTTACCCAAACTTGCTAGCGACATGAATATTCCTATGCATATGTGTCATTAACTTCGTCAATCGACTCACTTGATTAGTAAAAAAGTCAATCTGACCAACAAACTCATGATTCTTATTTCTATTTAAGTTCCGGTTTCTCTTTCTGTTCAGGAAATGACAACACCTAGGCCTTATGTGTCCTAACTCACCACAGTGAAAAATGTAGGAAAAAATTAGGATCAAAGTTATGAGATTGCTAATATCCATTCTTAGGTTGTCGGTTCCTACGCTGTCTAGTAGGTCTCTGTCCTACATATCCTTTATTCTTAGGTTCGGGATTAGACAAATGTTTGGGCTGGTCAGTGGCAAGGACAAACATAGTCTTAGAAGTACTAGCGCTGTTTTTCGTTAAAATCTAAACCTCCCTTATTTCCAACTTGGTTGCCCATTTCTAAGACGTTATCTAACTTTTTAGAACCACTAGAGAAGACAAGCAGTTGGGACTTAGAATATTCTAGATCGCTCAGAAGTTTCTTAACCTGGATTTCTAAGGTCTCTTTCTCAGTTGTCAACTTGCTAACTCTCCTAGAGGACTTCTTAAGCTCATTGGTGAGGTTCTTAACCTGAGTCTCTAAAGTTTCATTCATGTATTTTACTTTACTCAAGATCGAGGTAGATTCCTTAATGTGCACTACTAACTTCTCATTTTCCAATTCAAGTCCCTTATTCTTTGCACTCAAGGCTTTGTTTTTAGTAAGAATCTTAAGACTATCCTCATACATCTTATTGTAAGCCTCTTGGATATCTTTCTCACCCATAGACTCCTCATCAGAATCCTCATCACTATCTATGTTGTCTTCTCTTTCACTCCTCTGGTCAAATCATTTCTTAACCTTAGTAGTAAAGGCAATATATTTTCAACTTTCCTCAGGAGTGGATTTCTCACTCTGATTGTCCGAGTTAGACTCGTCATCAGTAAGAGTAGCATTTATAGCCTTATCCGAATTTCTCTTACTGTTAGGATACTCACTCCTAACATGACCAAAAACCCGACAATTATGGCATTTCACAAATTTAGATTTTCTCATAGATTAACTCAGGCAACTTTTGTGTCTTTCTTGAGGATTATTTTTTTTTTCTAAACATTTTTCAAAATTTCTTAGCCAGGTAAGCCAACTCATTATCCTGTGAATCAAAACCAGAAGAGTCGGTTTGGATGTTTCTCACAAATTTTAAGGCTAGAGATTTATCTTTAATAGGTTTATCTAAGGTCAGCTCATATGTCTGGAGAGATCCAACTAACTCCTCCAGCTTAATAGAGTCTATATCCTTACGCTCCTCAATATAACTGATTTTAGCCCTAAATCGCTCAGGTAAGAATCTAAGGATTTTTCTAATAATTTTAGACTCCGGAATTATCTCACCTATGTTGAAACTAGAATTCACTATGTTGTTCAAGCTCGCATCGAATTCGTCAAATCTCTCATCCTCTTTCATCCTAGTCTCTTCAAACCTAGTGGTCAACATCTATAACTTAGAGTTTTTAACAGCCTAAGTTTCCTCGTTTCCTTTTGTGGTCCGTAGAATATCCCAAACTTCTTTAGCAACCTCATACACAGATACTCTCCTAAACTCTTTAGGGGACACTGCCATAAATAGTGCATGTAAAGCTTTACTATTTGAGTAACACTCATCTTAGTTAGTTTTAGATCAATTAACGATGGGAGTGGGGGTTACTACGCTGTCTACAGTAGTACTAGGGGTACTCCAACCATTCACCACACTCAACCAAATCCTCTCATCCATAGATTTTAGGAAAGCTCAAATTCTAACCTTCCAATAAGCATAATTATTGACATCAAAATATGGTGGGACGAATAATGAATTACTCATCTAGAAATCTAAGGTCAGGATTTGACTTTGGGCTCTGATACCAAATGAAAATTACGGATTACCAAATTAACGGTTACTAAGTTACTAAATGGTTATAATTATCCATTTTTAGTTTTGACCCTACGTGCAAAATTATTCTATTAAAAGAACAAGTCACTTTTTAATAGTTTATAAATTATTAAGGATACACGTCCAATTTTCCTATATTTGAATACCCCAGTTTGTAATATGGAAAGCAATAAAGAACATCAATAATTGTTGACGAAGAAACCCAACTGGGTAAAAACTCCGGGACCAAGTCAGTTACCTCCACTATAGACAATATGGATTACAGATTGTTTCCAGCCTAGTAAATTTCACTAGTTCCCGCTGTTGTAATTCATGTAATCTTCAAGAGCAGATGTTTCTTCTAGACTCATGATCTACTACCGTAGATACTATCTAGCCAACCTACTAGATCTACTGATCTACCTCATGTAGCTTCCAAGATCCGTTGTCTTCTTCCGGCTTCCTGATCTTCTTCAATTGTTTCTTCCAAGTAGATTATCAAGAATATCCAATTCTTGTACATTTCCTGTGCTTGTAGTCCAACCTCTCTCAACCTCTAAAAACTTCTAAAATCTAACAGAGAAAGTACCTTCTTAAGGATGTTTAGGAATTAGATTAACTCTAAGGTGTGGCTTCTTTGGCTTTTCCATAAAGCGGCTTGCTATCCCGACTACATATGCAATGTCAGGTCGTGTCAGCATAAAATATATTAAGCTCCCCACCAGCTGTCGATACATGGTTACATTATCCAAATCATTACCTTCATCTGCACATAGCTTGGAGTTAATCTCGATTGGTGTCGATATTGGTTTGCAATCGATCGTGCCAAACTTCTGTAGGAGATCTCTAGCATATTTATTCTGGGATAAGAATTACCCTTCATTTGTTCTTTCCATCTCAAGCCCCAGAAAATGATTTAGCTCTTCAAGCTCTATCATTTGAAATCTCACTGATAGATTTCTTTTAGTTCGTTGGACTTCATTTTCGTCGTCCCCAGTAATGATGAGGTCATCCACATACATTAGCACTATTGTTAATTTTTCACTTTGTGCTTCAATGAATAAGCTTGAGTCTGCTGGTGCTACTGAGAATGCACTTTGAACTAAGAATTCGGCTATTTTACCATAACATGCTCATGGTGCATGCTTTAATCCATATAGAGCCTTTTTTAGCTTGCAAATATATCCTAGCCTTTCTTTATTCTCGAATCCCTTTGGCTACTCCATGTATATGTCCTCCATGGAGAAATGCATTTTTCACATCCATCTGTCATAGCTACTAGGACTTACTTGTTGCTAATGCTATTAGTACTCGTATTGTAGTGATCTTTGCCACTGGGCTAAACGTCTCATCATAGTCCAAACCATATTACTATGAAACACTACTAGAAAAGGAGGCAATAGAGACTGAATTTTAGAGACGATCGTCTTCCGTTACTACTACCAACGGATTAACAACAACTTAACAACGATTTATTATTTTATTATTTTTAAAAATTACATATTAACTTATCAACAAAATTACCAACGAAAGTATTTCGTTGCTACAATTCCATTGCTAATCCGTTGGTAAAATATAAAAAAAAATAATGAAGTAAATAATCTACCAAACGAATTTTCCAACAAATATTCCATTGGAAACTATATAAAAAAATAAAATAATTGTTGAATATTTTCCTACAGAGATATCGATTAAAAATTTTAATTTCCCCTTGAGATTTTTAATTTTCCTGCTTTGAAAATTTTCATTCTCAAACCATATATTTCTCTCCCATCCACACATTTTCCCAATTTTTTAAAGTAATGCCCTCAAACCCATTAGCATTTCGCCCAATTCAACCCAACCCTTCACCATTTACAACGATTTTACCCATGCTTCCCATGTCTACAAAATTCTCAATCTCCCTCCTTCCTTCACGTCCTCCGCCTGCTCCTTTGCTTTCTCCCAATCCCGGCGGCCAGCTCCACTCAGTTTCCATCACTTCCTTAGTCCTCCCGCTACTCAATTTTCATTGCCTCATTGATGCGTGAGTTTTCCAACCGCAAGTGTACGGTGTCAAGTTTTAATATAGTGAGAGTAGAGTATCGTTTTCCACATGGATTGATATCAAATCCTAATAATTCCTGTAATTATAATAACCTTAATTTTATCTAGAAAACATGAATGATTC
>CAIGRO010060937.1:0-13453 GCA_903798355.1 Fraxinus baroniana
AAGCCTTCTTATTCTTTTATTTTAACAGTAATTATGAATATGATGCATTTATGTTAATGATTGCATTTTACTAAGCTAAAAAAGGTAACTATACAAATATACAACTAATCAATTTCCATGGATCTGGGAATTCAATGCCATAGATTCGGGAATCACAGAACTATAACAGAAAATTTCCTTCTCTGAAGTTGACTTTCTCCATGCTGCTCCTGAAGCTGGGTTAAAGAAATCTATCAAACCTGGCCTGCTCGCCAAGGAATGAAAAGCTTGCTTTGGTAGTCCCTAATTAAGTATGACTTTGGCTTTTAAGTGTTTCTTGAAGAGACAAATAAGGCATATATCAATCCATTCTCTTACTTCTCCTCCATGAAGTGCCTATCAATCTCTATGATTGTCTTTGATGGGATTATGCACAACAATAATAGCTGCTTTATAACTCAATAGAGCTTCAAAGGATCATCAGTAGCCACCTTTAATCTGATAATCGAGATCTAAGCCGTATAACACTCATATTCCTTGTCTCATAGTCCTAAATTTTGCTTTTGCACTATATCTGGCAACCACCAATGGAATTGCAATACCAAAGTTGATTTTTTGTCAATATATGCCAGCCCGGTCTGCATCACAATTTGCTTCCACACTTAAGGTCATCATTCTTGGAGAACATTGAACCTTTACATGGAGTACTTTTTTACATATCTCAAAATCTTCATTACTGCATCCATATGCTCCACTTGGAGATTGCATAAACTAACTAATGAAACTTATTTCAAAGGCTGGCGTGGTGTGAGAAAAGTGAATTAGCTTGCCCACTTGCTTTTGAAATCTTTCCTCGTCAACTATCTTCTTTTCTAATGTTGCCCCAAGTTTTTTTGTGAATCTTTTTAGTTGATATCTTTCCATTTTTCAGTGCTCAGCTGCCACTCGAGTCCTACTGACGTAGAACGTAACAATTTGGCAACGAACAATTGAAGAAGAAAAGGAAAGAGAAAGAAAGAAAAAGGAAAAGGGGTTTCAAGAAGAATAATTTAGGGCAAGAGAAAATCAATTTATTTCTTAAATTCAAAGGTACTTATTACAATGAATAAGCCCCTTTTTATTGGACAAATAAGCTAATCAAAAGAACTTACAATAAACTAGAACATTATCAAAATATGCAAACTAATCTAATCCAATTTAAACAAACATAATCCTATCTAAGTTCTATCTTATCTTCGGTTCCCATCACCCACATCCACCATTATCTGAAGTCTTACTTCCTTTATCCTAGCTCTGAATTGATGAGCTTTAAGTTGAATGAGAAGGGTGTCTTTCGGCCTCTGGAAGTCACAATCCACATCCATCCATATTGAATAAGAACAAATTTCACTCTTTCATCCCTAGGAAGGAATAGGGCCGTAATGCACCAGAAACTATCTGGCTCTGATACACATTAAAACCTGTTTTTGCCTTGCTTCCTTTTTTAGTATTATCAAAGCATCAAACTACAATGGATATCCATGCAAGAAAAAATGGGTAAAAATGGTAATTGTACAAATATACCCAATCAAATTCCATATATTTCAAAATCAAATCCTATGGATTCGGGAATCAAATCTGAGAACTAAGTATACCTCTTGGCTGACGAGTCATCAAATAATCACTTGCCTGCGTGAAGAAATTTGCTTGAATTCTGAAAATTTCAAACTATGGCGCAATAAACTAAGCAATGCTATATCTGTTGTATTTTTGTCCCAATGATAGAAGTTGGTGCTGGTTAATTTGTTTAGATGATAAAGTCACATGCTGACATCTAGGATTTTTAGCACACCAAAAGCTTTTGAGCCACTCCATGTTCTGGGCTGTGTAGGTTTTCTTGAAATTATGATTGAGTATATTTATAACTAAGAGTTCACTTAAATCTACATCTCTAAAGTTTACTATATTGATTTTTCTAAGTCAGCTAACTCCATTACAGTGAAGAGGTCTCACTTGCAAGCATTCTTCTTCATGGTGCCTGGTCTTATGGATGTTCTCAATTCATATTTATCTTTCCAAATTATGTTTTTGGACAGTGTCTAATATACTATTATCCAATTCTGTCTTTTCATAGGAAGTTCCAGCTGCTTTTGTGTCCTTCAAGTCTCGCTTTAGTGCTGCAATAGCTACACACATTCAACAAGGGGTGAAGCCTACAGAATGGATTACTGAGCCAGCTCCTGATCCACTGGATGTCTATTGGCCCTTCTTTTCTGCATCATTTTTGAAAAAATGGATGTGCAACCTTGCAGTTACTGTTGCATGTGTTCTTATTACTATTCTATTTCTTATACCTGTTATCATAGTGCAAGGTCTTACACATTTGGAACAGTTGGAGATCTGGTTCCCTTTTCTTAAAGGCATACTTAGTATGTAAGTTGTCGTGTTTCAGTTTTTGTGCTCCACCAACACAGTTAAAATGTCTAGTACTTCTTATTTCTGAAAATAATATACAGAAATTGAACTCGCCTACGCATTGGATGTAACGAGGGCATCTGATCTCATAGTAATATAAGGTTTCTTGTGCGTGCAGAAAAATTATCAGCCAAGTAATTACAGGATATCTTCCTAGTCTCATTCTTGAGATGTTTTTATCTTTTGTGCCACCTGTCATGGTTGTGTTATCCTCCATACAAGGGTATATTGCCCTCAGTCAGATTGAGAAAAGTGCATGCATTAAAGTTCTGTGGTTCTTCATATGGAACATCTTCTTTGCAAATGTACTGTCAGGATCAGCTCTCTACCGGGTTGAAGTCTTTCTTGAGCCCAAAAGAATTCCTGAAATATTAGCTGTAGCTGTTCCTGGACAGGTATATGCATTCAACAATGACTACAAAGACATGATTGAGGAATTATTTCTTAGCTTATATGATGCCTGCATTTTTCAACTCATATAATGTATCTGGTCTTAAAATCATGATTGATTAAGTACACATTTGAAATGCAATGTTACGAGCTGAGTCACATCTGTGGAGATGTCTCTGTCAAGGTCATTAGTAGCTGGCCTATCATTGTTAACTTTAAGCTTTGACTAAAAGTATACCTTTATGGTTTCTGTTGAAAATAAGAATCATCGAGGTACTAAGGCAAAGAAACTAGATAATCATCCTGGCTTTGATCATTGCTCTATGTGAAGAATATACCATTAAAATGTATGGTGTAGAAGTAGGTTTACTACTGTAGTATTTTTGTATATGCACAAGTTTGATTTCAATTTTAGATATCTTGATTGGGAAGATTGAATTACTTTTTATACTGTTTTATAGAAACAGAGGTATAACTATTATGCCGAAAAGAATTTAAGAATGTAGAGAAAAAAGCTGGCCTTTGGGGAGTAAGAAAGATCAGCAATGGATTCTTAAGTGCAGATTCTCTTTCCAATTTCCTTGTGAATCAGGAACGAGTAACTATGTATAGAACATCTGTGTATAATATAATAAATTGTGAGATTCTACAATAAATGCTTCTGATATGATGAAGCTCTGTTGTGTTTGTAAACTGCTTTGAGCACATGCGATGATTTTTAATGTGTGCTTCTTTCTAGAATCCTATTGAAAATATAGCTGGGCATGTTTACTGTGATTGGCGAATGATGATAAATACGGTGGTGGTCACTTGTGCTGTGATCGTAGAGACCATTACTTGTACGGTCACCTTTCCACCACGTTGTTATTTGAATGAAGTAAATTTTTACTTGTATAAAGCTTTATTTGATTGTTGGCTTTTGTCTTGCCAATGGTGTGATGACTCCTTTCAAGTTTCGATATATATATATATATATATATATATATATATATATATATATATTTGTATTCTCTATCTCTTGAATATATTATTATATATATATAGATATATATATATATATATATATATATATATATATTTGCATTCCCTAGCTCTTGAATAACTTTAACTATGTTAAAAGTTTTCTCTCGCCATTTTGGCCCTCTAGATTCATTACAAAGTATTGTCATTAGATTTTATTTTTTTAATGATTCACCTGTTAAGAGAGCATAAGATCGATATATAATTATTTTGTTATTATTTTTTTAAACTATTATTTTGTTATTATTGTTTTCTGGTTGTTAAAATGTGATTCTAGGAAGGTTGGTATTTTAGTTTCGAATACTAACTAATTTGTACGCATTTCTTCTAAGAAACTAATTTTATGCTGTTTTTGTTGTAGGCATCATTCTTCATTGCATATGTTGTAACTTCAGGATGGACCAAAACCGTATCTAAAGAACTTTTTCAGCTGAAGTCCGCTGTGTGGATTTCCTTAAAAAGTATATTTTGTTGGAGTTCCGATGAGGAATATGAGGTTCCTTCATTTCCTTACCACAGTGAAATTCCCAGGATTCTCTTTTTCAGCCTTCTTGGTGTAACATACTTCTTCCTTGCACCCCTAATTTTGCCGTTTCTATTGGGTTACTATTGCTTGGGATACATCATCTATCGTAACCAGGTTAGAAGATCATATTTCTGTTTGTTCTTTCCAACTTAAAACTATAGCACCTTGTATCTGCATGAATAGGTCGAGAGAAAATGATTTACTGCCTGTGTCACTTAATTAAGGATGCAGCAAGTGCATTTTAGCTTTTCAAAGATGTCGTGGTGTTGAAAAATAAGTTCAAGAAAACGTAAATAAATTAAAAATTAAAAAAAAAAAAATCGTCCCTGACTAAATAAGTTTCACGTGTCAATCAAAATGACTTAATCACATAAAGGGATTACCTTTGATTTGTGATTAATAACAGATTCGAAATTACGGACTAAACAACTTCAGCCTCCAATCTCCGTGATCTTTAAGCTTCTATCCCCAAGCCTTCTTTGGTATTATTTCAAGTATTGCTTGTATGGGTGAGTGGGCACCAAGAAAAGCCAAATCCAAGAGCTAGAGTGATTTCGGACTGGAATCACACGAGGAACAAGCAAAAGCAATTTCTTTCTACAGGGGATGGAGCCTTGGCATGCCCCTCTAGACCTGTATATATAGCTTTAGTGCTCTTACCCAAGTCCTGCTTTGTATGGGAAACTATTTTGGCCTTTTTGCATATGTAGTTCCTGAACTTTCATTATTAGTGCAATTAGGTCCAAGACTTTAAAAAAGCTACCAAAGGGACCTGATTGGACCTATATAATTTTATCTCCAATAATTGAACTACAATCAAGTTGATTTGCGATTGTACAAAATAATTATTAATTTTCGCTTACTCCTCTAAAAGCGTTAATCTGAATTGTTAAATTATATAAAGTCACAAAAGCAATAATATATTAGTTTTCAGCAATTATATCATTTTGATTTGTCAACTTTATATCTTCCCCCCGTCGGACATTGAATAATTAGATCTGGGCTAAATTGGCCGTTTCGCCAAGCTCATTCTTTTCTCACTTAGACTTATTTTGTTTAACAATTTCTTCGTGATACGATCATAGAATAATTATTTGGTCATCACCAAATACTGAGCATGCCACATCCAGTTCACGAATAGCAATCACTACTAGGAGGAGATTTAAGAAATCCATGATGTAGTCAGTGTAATTTATGCTATAAAATTAATCTATGCATATTACTCATGTCTAATACACTTCGGAGTGATTGTATGAATTTGCTTAAGAGGGATTGTTTGTGTGGTGAGATGGCGGTATGATTGTGTGGTATCCAATGGTGGGAGGAGAAGATGAGTGCAGCAATGACAGGTTGGTGTGGGATAAGTTAATTTGTTTTTGGAGTTGTCTTTCGATTAGAGTTTGGAGCAGCAGGCAGATGACTTTTTGTTAGAGATTTGGAGAAGTGAGATTGGATGAACGACCAATGAGAGATAGTGGTCGGAGCTATTGGAGTAGTCGACGGTGGCAGACAGTTGTGGCAGATGGCAGTAGGTGACGTCTTTAATTGTTGGAGACTGTGAAGATTGGAGGCTGATTGGGTCGGGTCAATGAGTTTAGGTTGGGCTAATATCTAGGTTTGGATTAAGTGAGCCGTTTTGTTGGGCATTGGGTTACTGGGCCGTAGATTGGGTGTATGGGTTGGGTTGATGGGTAACGAGTAATTAGGAATAGGTCTTGGTTATAGAGGATCGGGCTAGGGTTATTGGGCTATAGATTATATTTGCTGGATTGGTTGAGCTGGGTATGTTTTTGGGGATGGGCCGGATATGTAATGGTTTATAGGTTGGGCTAGGGCTTGCTTGGTTATGATAGTTAGTTTGGGTAGTGGGCTTGGTAGGCGTGTGAGGCTTGTATGATTTAGTAGTACAGCGAACTAATATCGAATAGCTTTTTATATGTGGAAATTACACAAATCCAGGTGTTTAAAAATTGATTTTCAAAAATCAGGTTTAAAGTTTACTTATTCAAAAATCAGGTAATAATTTTTTATTTTAATAAATATAATAATATTAAAACCATAATTAATAACCCTAATTTTTAATTTTTTATCACTTCCATCTCCCTCTCGTCTTCTTCCCCCTTTCTCTCTCGTCTCTCTGTCCTCTTCCTCGCCACCGTCGTCGTCGCCAAAGACAACAGAGCTCGTCGTTATGAGCAGGGATCGTCGGCATCGCTGCAGTCCATCGACGTGCATCATCGACGACATGCTCGGTTTCACAGATCGCAGGTTTGGCTCCCGAGATTTAACGCTTGAAGGCCGCATTCCCCTTATTCTTTGGCCAGCAAGCCCGAACAATTGGAATACATGCACGCTACGAGTAGGATATTAAGGGAAATACCTGCATATAATCATATATCATTAGTGCACTATTGGTAAAATAGGCCTCGCGCCTAGTTAGCGTGCTTGCCGTGCTGAATAGGGAGCTAAGCATTCTTACTGCGTGACATTCTCCCCCATTTGAATTCGCTTACGTCCTTGTAGCGACAAGTGAGTTTCGCATCAACACGCATCCATCTCGTTGCAAGGATAACAACGGCACCACTCCATATGGACATGCCTTCACAAACCTGTAGTAACCCGTACTTACCGCTTTCGACACCAACCTTTACCCTCTGCCCTCTGAGTATTGGTTCCTCGGGTGGACAACAGCCAAACCACAGCGCCTCAATGCATGTCGAATTATGCCCTGCAATGTGCGCTCCTCGAAAACTCCTTGAAAGGCACTTAGGCAATTGCGCAATGCTGCCTTTTCATCCTTCTTGCCTACAGCTTCCTTTGTCATGGCCCAAAATCTTTTCTCCGCAAGAACATACGACATTGTCCCATAACAACACCATATGCTTGAGCGGTCTCGCTCTGATACCAACTTTCACGGATCCTAGGTTTTGCTCCCAAGGTTCAATGCCTCAAGACCGCCCTCCCCTCATTCTTTGACCGATAAGCTCGAACAATTAGCATACACGCATGCTATGTTTAGGATTTTAGGGAGAATACCTACATATGATTATATATCATTAGTGCACCAATGGTAAAATAGGTCTCGCTCCTAGCTATTAGAGTTACTGCCGTGTCGAATGGGGGGGATAAGCATTCTCACTACGTGACATTCTCCCCATTCGAATTCGCTTACGTCCTCGTAGCGAGAAGTGAGTTTCGTATCAACACGCAACCGTCTCATTCTAAGAATAACAACGACACCATTCCATAGGGACATGTCTCCAAACCTGCAGTAACTCGTACTTGCCGCCTCCGACACCAACCTTCACCCTCCGTCCCTCTGAGCATTAGTTCCTCAGGTGGACGACCTCCAAATCAGAGCATCTTAACACATATCGAATTGTGCTATGCACGATGCACTCTTCGAAACCTCCTTTGAAAGGCACCCAGGAAATTGCGCAACGCTGCCCCTCTTCATCCTTCTTCCTTAATAAGTTTTGATAGAAGAATATTAACAATAGGAAAGAAGATAATTCACATATATTCCTCTCTCACAGTTACAGCCATTTGTAAGTACATTTATATGTAAATCGTAAATCTATACATGGAAATGAAACAACTAATGGAAGTAAATTATATTTGGTAAATGCGTCCTTGACATATGCTAATCACGCACTGGAATTATGCTTGCTGTAATGGTGAGATTTTGTTAGCTGTAATACTTCCCCTCAAGTTGGAGTATGGAGTACCGCAATACCCAACTTGGAACGATGAAGAACAAATAGATCACGTCCCAAAGGCTTAGTAAAAATATCAGCGTGCTGTTGAGAGGTGGGGACATATGAAGGAGCAAGGATGCCAGATTTAATCTTTACACGAACCAGGTGGCAATCTAATTCAATGTGTTTAGTTCGTTCATAAAATACTAGATTGTGAGCAATGTGAATGGTAGCCTGATTGTTACAATGAAGGGCCATGGGTTGAGGATGTGGAACAGTAAGTTCATGCAGAAGTAGATAAAGCCAAACAAGTTAACAAGTTATGGTGGCCAGTGCACGATACTCAGCTTCAGCAGAAGAACGGGAGACAGTAGTTTGTTTCTTTGTGCGCCAAGAGATTGGGTTGTCACCTAATTTGATGAAAAAGCCCGTTGTAGAGCGTCGTGTGAGAGGGCAACTAGCCCAATTAGAGTCACAAAAGGCAATGACTTGAAAATCGTAATTGGATAAGAAGAATAGACCATAACTAGGAGTGCTCTTCAAATAACGAAGCAAGCGATGAGTAGCAAGAAGATGAGGTGTGCGAGTAGCATGCATGAACTGACTGAGAATATTGACAGCAAAGGTAATATCTAGGCGAGAAATGGTCAAATAGATTAGACGATCGATTAATCGTTGATAAGAGCCGGGATTATCCATAAGGTCACCATCTGAGTTGTTGAGTTTGCAGCGTTGTTCCATAGGAAAGTAAGCAGGGTAAAAACCAAGTTGACCAGAGTCAGAAAGAATGTCCAAAGTATACGTCCTTTGATTTATAAAAATGCTAGTAGGAGATCGAGCGACCTCAATCCCTAAAAAATATTTAAGATCACTAAGGTCCTTAATGTTGAAACTTTGTGCAAGGTGCCATTTGATGTCATTAATGGTAGAGAGGTCATTTCCAGCAACTAAAATGTCATCAACATAGATGAGGATGGCAGTAAATATAGGGCCCTGGGTTTTAGTGAAGAGAGTGTGGTCTGTAGCGGATTGACGAAAATCGGCAAGGATGAGGGTAAGAGATAGCTCTAAGTACCATTGGCGAGAGGCCTGTTTGAGGCCATATAAAGATTGAAGACAGTACACGCGTCTCCCTCTGAGGACAATATTCGAGTGGGGGCTTCATGTACACTTCCTCATCAAGAGTGCCATGGAGGAAGGCATTGTGAACATCTAACTGTTGAATAATCTAATGTTTGGCTGTAGCTGTAGCAAGAAGGCAACGGACAGTAACAAGCTTAGCCACAGGAGTAAATGTATCATTGTAATCAAGACCTTCGACCTGAGTGAAACCCTTGGCAACTAAATGANTTCATCATCAAGATCATCATGAAGGAAAACATTATGAACATCTAACTGTTGAATAATCCAATGTTTGGTTGCGACAATAACAAGGAGACAACGAACAGTAACAAGTTTAGCCACTGGAGCAAATGTGTCATTATAATCAAGACCTTCTACGTGAGTAAAACCCTTGGCAACTAAATGAGCTTTGTAGCATTCAATGGAAACATCTACATGCAGTTTTGTTTTGTATACCCATTTGCAACCAATAGCCTTCTTACCAGGAGGGAGATTTTCAAGAGTCCATGTATTATTAGCTTCCAAGGCTTGAATTTTCGAAGCTATGGCTGAGGCTCAAGGACAGCTTGAGAGTAAAGAGTGGGGTCCTGAATATTTTTAGAGACAGAAGAGGGAAAGACAAAATGTTTTGGTTTAAACAGGCGATAAAAAAGAAAATTAGGTAAAGAGTGAACCATACCTGAGAAAGGTTGGGAATGAGATGACGAATGTAGGACTTCCGATGGCAGGTCTGAGTAAATATAATCCTGAAGATATGTAGGACGGGTGATAGTGCGACGAGGTCTATATATTGAGGACGAGGATGAGGTTGAGGATGTGGCGGGTAAATGGGTAGTGGTAAAACTATTCTCATATGGGTATGGGGGTTCGTGTTGTTCAGGGGCTAGTGGGGACGATGGCTGTGAGGATGCGGATGAGGTAGAAGAGACATTGAAATCAAGGCGTGGGTTTGATGTAGTGTGTGGCATATCTAACAGTTCTGGATTATTGGTTATGATGGGTTGTGAGGGTGATGTGGTATCACTGGAATTCTTCATGATGTTAGCAAAGAGAAAGACAGATTTTACAAAGCGTACATCACGAGATAGAAATATCTTCTTGCTTTGTAAGTCATAGACACGGTAGGTATGTGGTGTTTGAGAATAGCTTAGAAATATGCATGAGGTACTACGGGGAGAAAACTTATCTTGATGAACATTTAAAGTGTGTGCATAACAGAGATATCCAAAAACACGAAGATGATCATAATTGGGTGTTTTGTTGAAAAGTAGCTCATATGAAGATTTATTATTGAGAGAAGGGGTTGGTATGCGATTAATTAAGTACGTGGTAGTGAGTATGCATTCACTCCAAAAGGAGATTGGTCAATGTGCATAAAATCGAAGACATCGAGCTATATTTAATAGGTGTCGATGTTTTCGTTCAGTCACACCATTTTGTTGGATGTCACAACACATGTGCATTCATGAATGATGCCATGGTCAATAAAGAATTGTTGCGTACGATGAGAAAGAAATTCTTGGCCATTATCAGAACGAACATGTTTAATAGGACAGTCAAAATGTGTGTGGACCATCTTAATAAATGTGGTGTGACAAGTAAATGCATCAAATTTAAAATGCATGAGATAAACCTAAGTAACACGTGAGAAATCATCAACAATTGTAAGAAACAAATGTGCACCAGTAATGGATGGTGTGGAATATCCGCCCCAAATATCACAAAAAATGCGGTTAAAAATGAAAATACTTTTATTCTCAACCAATTTGAAAGGGAGGCGTGTGTGCTTGCCTCGAATACAACTATGACAATTTTGAATGTTATTTGAATTGCATAAAGATTTCGAAATGCAAGAATGTGAAGGATGACCTAAATGAAGATGCTATAGGTCAGGATATGTGGTAGGATTGTTCGTGATTTGAAGTGCAGTTGGAATAAAATGCTGAAGATGATAGATGCCTCCATGTTCTTCACGCATCCTAATCAACTTCCTTGTGTGTTGGTCCTGAATTAAACAAATATTGGAAGAAAAAGTGACAATACAATTAGACGATTTAGCAAGTTGCAGAACTTAAATTATAAGTAAAACTAGGAACAAAAAGAACATTGGAAAGATATAAATTGGACGAGATTTTAATATGGCCCATATGTGTAACTTGGGCCATTGAACATGTGGGCAATCTGAGAAATTTAGAATGGGCCAAAATATTATGGGCCTTGGATAAATAATTAGTGCAGGCTATATGGGCCAAAGTCCCTGTATCTATTATCCAATGGAATTGGGAAAAATTGGAGGAGTCGATACCAGAGAAGGCAGAGACGGAATTGGCGCTAGGCTGCAAGAGTTCCATCAATTGTCGGTAGTGCTCATCAGAGAGGCTAGGGATTACACTCGAGGAGGAAGGAATTGAAGCGGTAGATACCATATTCGCAGTGGGGGGCCGATTACGGACCAGTGCTTGAGCTTGCCGTAGGTTTTGTTTGGCTCAGTTTGAGGATCTTGGTGGGAACCTCTCCCACATTTCATACATTTTTTAGCAGAATGGGGGCAAAATCCATGGGTGACCTGTGAAGAAGCTCCTGCAAAAGCCATAGCGAAATTGTTGGGATTGGGCAACAATGGAACTTGCAGTAGGCGTTGAGTTTCTTCTTGATGAATGGTAGCATATGCTCTGGACAGTGTGGGTAGTGGATCCATGGCAAGGATCTGGCTTCAAATGTTTGAGTATGAATCATTGAGGCCCATGAGAAGTTGAAACAGCCGTTCGGTATTGGTTGAGGTTTCGACCTTTTTGCGAGCATCACATGTACAAGGATTTAGATCAGTTAGAGCATCAATTTCATCCCATAATACCTTGTTTTCATTGTAATATGTTGTGATAGACATGGTATTTTGTTTGAGGTTGGCTAAGTTTCGTTGGAGATGGTAGAGACGAGGGTGGTTGCTTTGAGAAAAATGATTATCCAAATCAGCCCAAACATCATACGGTTTATTGCAATAAATTAGGTTCTGTCGAAGTTGTCGGTCGATGGAATTTAGGAGCCAAGAAAGGACCATGTCACTACAACGATCCCAGAGGTTGGCAAGTTGAGTTTCAAATGGTTTCTTTAGAGTACCATCAACAAAGTCGAGTTTGTTTTTGGCGTTGAAAGCCATTCACATTGACCGTTTCTAGGTGGCGTAGTTCTCTCCGATAAGAAGGTCAGGAACGAGAACATCACCAGGATTGTCTGCAGGGATTAAGAAATACGAGGATGTGAGATTATTGATTAATTGTGAGGGTGTGAAGGATGTAGAATTAGACATTGTGAATCTGTGATAGCCTGTTCAATGTTTCCAGAACTCAATGAAGTCGGAGGAGGTCGCAGGAAGGGAAAGCTTTGATACCATAATAAGTTTTGATAGAAGAATATTAACAATGGAAAAGAAGATAATTCACATATATTCCTCTCTCACGGTTACAGCTATTCGTAAGTTCATTTATATGTAAACCATAAATCTATACATGGAAATGAAACAACTAATGGAAGTAAATTATATATGGTAAATACGTCCTTGACATATGCTAATCACACACTGAAATTCTGCTTGCTGTAATTCTGAGATTCTATTAGCTGCAATAATATGCATACGGTATAATCATTGTAAACAAAAATGGCCACAGTTTCCAATGACTTCATCACCAATACATGCTTACCTCCGAAGATGGAAACCTTCACATTAGAATCACTTCAAATTAATGATTAAAGCCAAAAATAGGATGAAGGTCACTGCTATTACGTAAGTTTTCATATGCAATTATTATGTGAATTTCTATAATCGGAATGACCACATTTAAATTAAAATGTGACTACATTTTCAATTCAGACATTCTAATATGTAGATGAGCATCTTTAAGCTACAGAGTATTCAACTGCTCACTGAGATAGGGCCAATCTCAATTCTATAAACCACATATAAGGTGCAATATCATGCCACATCTCACAATCCCAGTAACCGGGAAGAATACTCTGAATGTAGCAACGATAGAATTAATTTTGAGAATGGGCTCCTATATGTACAATTCATATTGCAGATGTCAATTTTTATTGCATAAATACCTAATGTTGGTTACTAATTGTTGATTCAATTTAATACAGAGTCAAAAATATGTATGCTCATTTATATATATACTTTCTTTTTCTCACATCCCGTCGGGGCTGAGGGAGGAGGGCTTGGGGGGGGGGGGGGGCTCTCCCTCCCCCCCCCCCCCCCCCAAATTTT